>VDFB02259780.1:0-201509 GCA_007258455.2 Sequoia sempervirens | reverse complement strand
TTATTCAATGCTAATGTTGCATCTTAATAACCATATATTTTTCTAAAAATATGTTTTCAACACACCTTAATAAACAGAATCCAACTACCTAATTTTCTGATATACATCATTTTAACAAAAAAAAAGTTATTTATCATGGTTGTTTATCGTGGCCTTGTTGAATAATATACTTAAAAATTGGCTACAAATAAAAATAAATAAATAAGGAAATTTTATTAAGAACTTACTAGAAATGAATTTAATTGAGTATTGAGGAAAGTTACTTGAGTAAATATGGGTTCCTCATCATTGAGCTCCTTCACAGTAGGGATGCAGCCACTATAAAGATACTTGTTGAATATCATACCTATAGTGTATAGTTTACAAGGAAACAACCCACTGATGAAATCACATAAAATAACATTTCAACTTTGATAGAATTTCTAGCAATCAACTGCTAATAATTATCCACTAAAAATTGCAAAAACCTCTATAAGATCTTTAGCATGCTAAAAAATTATTGTGATCTCTTTACAATAAATCTTGAAAAAAGAAGCCAATTAAGTAGAGTTAGCAACATTCTTTAGAAATCATAAGAATTTTTTTAGTATACTAGCCATTTTGATGTCTTCTTGTAGTTTGAAACATTATTTTGTATCATTGTTACATTGTTCTTGAGAGTGGTAGCTTAATATAGCTCCGCAATACAAAATATGGTTTACCTGTGTAGTGTAACAGTGACAGGCAGATTTTTCTTTGAAAGAACCAAAGGATGACTGGACAATTGAAGTGTATAGCCACATATCTTTTTGTAATATCAAGGATAATTTTTGAATCTTCCATGCATTCCTAATCTAAAAGGAAAGGTCTTATTCCTAATTTGTATGTAGACATGCTTTTGACATTGTCAAAAAGAGAAAAACTTCCCTAATGATGCAAAGGCATGGCCAAGCAATTCTAACTCTCCACATGAGAGAACAAAGATGTTGGAGAGCACATCAAGTCAATGAGAACAAAAGTGTAATGTGTTTTACTTTTAGTTTGTAGGATTCCTCTGTTTCTCTATAGATGTGTGATAAATTCTCAATTCAATGATGCCGAACAACTTCTGAAAAAAGAAAGTTGTGTCACAGTCTGCTTTCAATCCAACAAGCAAAAATGAAAGCTTAGCCTCTTGGAATGAAAATTCTTGTTCGCAAAACAAATGAATAAGAATGAGGTAGTTAAAGTGTTTAGAGTAATTTAGAGGTCACTTTTAGGGTTCCCTTGGGTGTGGGTCAAAGTCAAACTCCATAGAACATTAAAAAAATGCTCAAAAAAACACTTTTTGGATGCTTGACTTGACATGTATGCAAAATGTGGAAGCATAGAGAAAGCATACAAATTTTTTGATAGAATGCCTTAAAGAGATATCATCTCTTGGACTACAATTATTCTTGGATATGCACAAAATGGATTTGTTGAAAATGCTTTAGAAACTTTCAAGCAAATGCAATTGGCAGGTATAAAGCCAAATTCCAAAACCTTTGCTAGCTTCTTTCCTTCCTGTGCCCTAGTAGACATGTATGCAAAATGTGGAAGCATAGACAAGGCATGTGAACTATTTGAAAAAATGCCTGAAAGAGATACCATCTCATGGAATATGATGATTGTGGAATATGCACAAAATGGATTTGTTGAAAAGGCTTTAGAAACTTTCAAGCAAATGTAATTAGCAGGTCTAAAGCCAAATTCCACAACCTATGCTAGCATCCTCCCTACTTGTGCCAAAATGGGAGCTTTGGAGTAGGGTATGAACATGATGCAAGGGAGAATGATCTTCACCTTAACAACACAATCCAAGTTAGATAAATCATCAAGTAAGGTCATAAAACTTTGACTCAACAACTTTCCACTATAGCCCTGCCTTCAACCTAGTAGGTCTACAGATCTATTTTTGCCAACTTTTCTCACAATTTTTCTTAACTTCAAGGACTCTTGACAATTTTGAATACCCCTTCGAGCCAAATTTAACATGTGTCAAACTCAACTAGGATTTCTTTGGAGAAAAATAGCGTAAAGCTTGATTCCATGCTCTCCCTAAAGACTAATTAGGTCTATTTTGCAAATCAAGACCTCTCAAATCTCACAATAAATTTCAAAACCCACTCAGATCTTCTAGACTATCAATAAAAGGACATATTCATCAGGTTTTAATTCTCCAAGTCCTCTCTATAACGCTAAACCAACAAACCTTTAATTTCCTTCAATTTAGCTAGGGTTTATTCAAACTCTGGGTTCCACAACTCATACAACCTTGAAAATGCCACCAAAACACTTGAAAATATCTGCACACACTTAAAATATCATCTCATAGTCTCCACTCACTGTATTTCTTCAAACTCCCACTCAAAACCTCATATTTCATGCACTAAATCATTGTTTTCTTCAGAACAATCATAGTCTTTCCCCTTCAAACCTTCACAAAATGAAAATACTCCACTCTACCATCCTATTTCCATATATCTATTCCCATTCCACATAGTTATAGGTGTGAAAGTATGTGGAATGGGCTCATTTCATGTTTAGGGCTTCAAAACTTGTGAAATACTCCTACTGGCTCATCAGGAAAAGATTGCTCTGAAAACAACACTAATGCAATGCCTTGACCTCAAAATAGATTCAAAACAATGTTAAGACAAATATTCAACAATTTCCAAAGTTGTGTGAACAAAATCCTTTTGTACAGTCATGTAACAGTGACTGAAATTTTAGTTTTCAATGTAAAAATACAGAAATTTAAATGAAATAGGGGTATATTTTATTGATTCTCCTTCTTATAATTTTCAACAACCATACCAAATGATGGTTACATGATTTTATACATTTATATAAGGAAAATACCTCCAAAAACCAACCAACTTCTTTACAAATTCCCCTTGAATGTTGAACTTCCTAAATTTTGCAATTTTACAATTACAATCTTGACAACTTTGTTACTTTTGGCAACTTTACACTGTTTACTGCTAAACCTTCTAAACATCACTAGAATGACTTCAAAACATTATTTGATGGTCAAACATGAACTTATCTACTGTAACCTAGAACTTGACTCACTAAACCCATAATAAGCCTTATTTACATATCTTGCTTTTGCAAGCATGATTGACAACATTATCACATTCCTTTACAAAAATGAGCACTAGATACAATTCTAATGGTCTTTTTAGACCTTATTGACTCATTGCATGACCTTAAAATCATAGACAACCTATATCAAACAAAACTTAATCAAATTTAGATGTCTGTTAGTTAGTGCTCCTGCACCAAAACATCCATTAGAGCATAGTGGATGGGGGATTTTTGTCAGATATTAAGGTTGGAAGTGCTATGTTAGACATGTATGCAAAATGTGGAAATGTACACAAGGCATATGAACTCTTTGATGGAATGCCTCAAAGAGATGTCATCTCATGGAATGCAATAATTGCAAGATATGCACAAAATGGATTTTGCAAGGATGCTCTCAAAATATTTGAATTAATGAAGCACTCTTAAACATATCCTAACATTGCAAGCTTTGCTTGTATTCTTTGTGCATGCAGCCATGGAGGTTTAGTGGATGAGGGTTGTACATACTTCAATCACAAGAGTAATGGTGCAAGAGCACCTGGTAAGTTCATGCATCAACAAGGTAACTTTATATTTTTAGATTTTTAAGCAAGTTATTGTAAATTTTCATAAAACTATCAAAACCCTGGATTAGGGTAAATAGTGACATAAAATTTTGTGTTTCTCTCAACTTGAACATTGAAAAATTCTAATTCTTGGTGAAAAGAGTCCTCACAACATGTACTTTCATGTTTTGAAGTTTCAGACCATAAGGTGAAGGCTAGTATGTGAGAGGTGAAAGTTTAGGACTAAAAATCTGTGTATAGTCCAGAAAATAGAGTTTCAAGGTGGTTATCATCTAGGATTGGTTCAAATACTTGGGAAGAAGGAATTTTTATGGTTAAATAAGAATATTCAGGTCCAAAACAATATCTTTGAAGGTTTGGTAAAGAGTATTCAATATTAGAGCTTGTAGAATCAATAAGCCCTAATGCTTGACTAGCCTAATTAGGCCTAAATTCTAGTGGGGACAGTCATTTTTGGAGTTTATTCTCCAAAGAAACCCATGTTGGTTTTCATATATGTTTTAGAACTCCTTTAAGGGAATCCATAAAATTGATTACAGTCTAAAAAGGAGCCCTACACCTTGACATATCTCTGACAATTCCATAAGGCATGGCTACAAGGAATGTAAGCAGTCATTGAAAGAATGTTAGCCAAAACAAGGAACCTAAGTTCCTGGAGTATAAGGTGAGTTTATTCATGTTATTTCAAGCCTAGTAGAGCTGTCCCAAGTGTTAAATTAGTTATTTGTAGCATGGAAATCATATTTGGGTTTTGTGGGTGCCATAGTTGCACATTGAGGATAGGTTGAGAGAATAAGTCATCAGTTGATCTGGAGGTTGAGTGTTTTGGAGCCTCTAATGAGTTTTAATAATATAATTCAACTTTTTTGGGTCAGAAGGAGTGAAAGCTCAGATTTTTGCCTTTGTAGAAGTCATTATTTTGAGTAGTTTTCTTGTGAACTTGAAGGAATAGAAGGGATTGAGTCCCTGATTGTAAAATTTGTAATCATGTGAGTGATTTTTTCTTCCTTTGCATTGCATCAAGTAAGCAGTATTGCATTATGATGCAGTACAAGAGGAAGAAAACAACTATCTCAGTTTCATTAGACAAATCTCAAACCATTTCTTGTTTGTTTTATCATCACTGGTTCAATTTCCCTTCACAAAAGCTCAACTCAAATACTCAAATTAGAAAATAGAGTTCCAAACTTCAATATGACCATAAAACCACTTTTAACCTCTTGAAAATGACTAAAACAAAACAATTATGTTCCTTAAAACATCACCCAAAGCTATCTTCATACACAAATTGTCTTCAACTTTCCATTATGGCACTTTTTATCACCAAAACACAAACTTGATTTTTTATTGAACAACCAATCCAATCCATGCTTAATTCATATTCATATGAGTTAAAAAAACCAAATAAAACTCTTCACAAGGTCCAAGAACTCATAATTCTTAATTTAGTTATAGTTCCTTCTTTAACTAGCCTATATGCTTGCAATACTCCAGTCGCACTCAGTCAAAGATAAATTTCATTATACTCCTCATTTAAAGACTATGATTACCTTTTTGAACACTTATTTTGGATTTTTAAAACATATCCAAAAATCAATATATGTTGTTTTGAAAAGAAGTGCTCTAATTATGATTTTCCCGTTCAAGCAACTAGGCCTATTAGGCCACTCTTACAAAGGAACACCACTCAAAATTTAAATTATACCTCTAACCACCACAAAAATTCTTTAGTTAGGTTTCCAATAGACCAAATACACGTTTTCAAGAAAAATTAGGGGGTTTTGTCTCACCAAAAGACCAAAACTCGGATTTTGCACCAAAATGGCTTGTACCCAAGGGTAGC
This sequence comes from Sequoia sempervirens, assembly GCA_007258455.2. Taxonomy (NCBI): domain Eukaryota; kingdom Viridiplantae; phylum Streptophyta; class Pinopsida; order Cupressales; family Cupressaceae; genus Sequoia; species Sequoia sempervirens. The sequence goes on along the minus strand of VDFB02259780.1, from coordinate 196,010 downwards.
TTATTGAAAGTACACCTTCCCAACTCCTCCCAACTCTACCAATCACTTAGAAACATATAAATATACCTGCACATACTTATCCAACCATTATCCATAAGTTTCCAAATGGATTTATTCTAACCCTAGCCATGAGGGTCTTCAAAGAGAGCAAAAACCACACTGTAGTAGCCTAGGGCTTTCTAAAAAAAGGCATAAAAACTCATTTCTTTACCCTGAAACTTAGATAATATTGAATATTATGTCCCTATAGATCTTCACACCAATTTTTAGGAGATTTCATTCTAGAAATTAAGAGTTATTGAATATTTATCCCCTGTTGCCATCTTCAAATCTGAATCTCACTGCCTAGAGTAAATTTGATATATTTGGAGCAAAACTTAATGAAATTGCATGAAAAAAAATGGAAATGGAAGGTGATTGACTCTACTATCACTTAAAAAAATTTATCCATGCATTGGAGTCCATAAAAATCCGTACAAGGGTCTGAAATAGTAAAATTATGTAGAAAATGCTTAAAAAATAGAGTTCTTCTTTATTCAATCTTTAAAATTCAATCAACCAGAAGGTTTCAAACATACAATGGAATGTTTAAAGGAATGTAAAACATGAATTTTCACCTTCTAACTACTTTGTAACTACCTCCCATCGTTTTAGACTCTTATGACTCTTCATCTTCTAAATGTTGCTTTATGCAACTTTTACATTTTTTACAAATTTTACCATATGTTGACACCTTTTAGAAACCTCTCCAAAAATGGACTTAAGACTTAAATAATGACCTATACATATGAGAAATGTTCCATGAGACCATAATACAATGGGGTATCATCAACATTTGATTGTCTTTCAAAATTTGTTCCTAGGACTCATTGGTGCTCCTGCACCACATTACACCTACAGTTGATCATTATGTGTACATGGTTGACCTTCTTGCCCATGTTGGCTATCTTGAGGAAACTCTAAACTATATCATTAAGATGCTAGTTAAACCTATGGTGGTTGTGTGAATTTATTTTCTTGCTGCCTATAAGTTACATATGAATATAGGCTTAAGTGTATTTACAGCCACACTACTCTTCAATTTGGATCTTAAAAAATGTTGCGACTTAAACATCAATCAAAATTGAAAGTGTAGATCAACTTGCTCCAAATATTGGTGATTATTACCAATTGGTGGATGGCTAAACTGTTGAGTGGATTTATTCACCAAAGTGCAAACATCGCTGAAATCCACTAGTTCATGCCATGTGGACATATCATATGCACCTAGCCTTCTACTTTCCATCAATGGCCAAAATTTTCTCCTCTCAAGATTGACACCTTCAATACATGGTTGAGGAGATCAGTAGCTCAATCTACTAATATGCTAAAATACACTAGATTGTGCCAAGTAGCCACCATTACCAAACAAGGACCCTAACATAGACTTGTTGCACCTCTATCCCAATAAAGATCATACACCTCAACATCCCTTTGAAAAAGGCTCCATTTTGGAGATTCCCATGCTAACAATAGAGACCTTTTTGGCAGATCAATGTATGGAAGGCCATAGTATGATTCCAATGGAGAAGGAATAATATTAATAGGTCATAATGAGGTGCAATATTATTTACAGTCCCTTATGAATCAACAATTACCATTTGAGAGCTAGTTTATCTCAAAATTAGTAGATCATTTAAATGCAGAAATTGTCCTAGGTACAGTTCAAAGTGCAAGGGAGTCATGCACATGGTTGGGATACACTTATCTTTAAATTTGCATGCTACAAAACCTAGTTCTATATGGTATATTTGCTAATGCTTTATAGAAAGACAATACCTTAGAAGAGAGAAGGGAATACTTAGTAAGCATAGTTGTGATTTTCAATTTAGTACATAGTAATTTTACTATGGTATTGTTAGACAAGTATGACCCTTGGATTTTACTTTAATGGTACTTGTTAGTGCTTCTGATAATTGAACTCTTTATTCTAATAGATACATTTAGCTGCAACTATCTTGGAAAAAAGTAATTTGGTGAAATATGATTGGAAAAGTGGATATTTCCACGTTATTGATCTAGGATGGATAGCCAGTTATTACTACATCACTCATGGGACAATGGCTACTTATAATGAGCAATTGAAGCTGACAATGGGTGATATTGAATTATGCTGATTATTTTCATTAAGTGAAGAGTTTAAATATGTGAAAATAAGAGAAGAAGAGAAGATGGAACTTGCAAAGCTCTTAGACCATGTTCCTATTCCACTGAAGGAGAGTTTGGAGGATCCAAGTGCCAAGATCAATGTTTTGCTCCAGGCGTACATTTCATATCTTAATCTTGAAGGTCTCTCCCTCACATCTGATATGGTGTTTATTACTCAGGTATGTATTTATATTGGAAACCTGTGTAGCACAAATCATAACCATTTTATCAATTTAGAAGTGGGTGAATTGAATTTTGTATCCTTTGTAATGCAAATGATAACCATTTTCTACCTTTTTATAAGTGGGTGTCCTAAGAATTTTGTGTTTTCCACAAAAATATAAATTTAGCCCTGAGGATGTTGTGCATGTCCACCCTCCTACTTCTGTTTCTAACCATACAACCTATCCTTAAGTCCTATTTTTTCCAACTCATTCACCTTTGCTAGATAGAAGGAATTTACAATTTGTTGTGGAAGTTGTTGGATGATGCACTCTATGTAGTTCTAAATACATTCTTTTTCTTTGGTTATGTGTTGTAGAGTGCAGGTCACCTCCTTAAAGCACTTTTTGAGATTGTCCTAAAAAGAGGATGGGATCAGTTAACAAAGAAGGCACTTAACCTATGCAAGATGGTTGGAAAGCGCATGTGGAGTGTTCAAACTCCACTTTGACAATTTAAAGGAATTCCAAATGACATATTGACCAAAATTGAGAAGAAAGATTTAGTGTGGGATCAGTATTGTGATCTTTCATCCCAGGAGATTGGAGAGCTCATTCATTTTTCAAAGATGGGAAAAACCATTCATAATTTTGTGACAAATTGATTAAAAGGGACTGTAAATACCTGGGTTTGAATAGGATTGAAGTGCCTAAAATAAACCAGATTTTTTCTAAAATGCAACAATTTAAACAATAATTACCTACTAAAAGCTTACCTCAAAAGTGTTTTGTCTCTCTTAGCAGACTCATCCTCAACACGTTCTCCATGCTTCTCCTTAGCTTCCTCCAACTGACCCTTGTTAAAACCTTATTTTTCAGGTTGTAGCTCGCCAAATTGCAGAAGTGAAAGGTCAATACCAACGAGGAAGAGTTTGGAGGAGCGGGAAACCAATACTGACGGGGAAACTGCAACAAAAAAGTGTGAAAAACATCCCCAAATTTTTCTTTTTTAATTTTCTTTCCATAGGCGGGAAACCAGTAGTGGTGGGGAGAGTTTGCTTTGTATTTTTTCAGTTTTATTTTTTCAATTTTATGATTTTATCTTTTTTAATTTTCTTTCCATTTCTATCTTTGTAATTTTTATTAGTTAATTTTTTTATTTTAATTTTATTTTATTATTATTTTTATTATTTTTCTTTCTTTGTTTCTTCTTAGTGTTTATTGTTTGGTCTAATATAATATTTATGTTTTCTTAATTTATTATTATAACATAATAATAATATATATTACTTATTAGCAATAATAAGTAACCTATTATTTAGCTTTTGGTTGTTCTTTTTTTGCTTATTTATTGTATTATTTTTGTTACTTGTTTTCTTCCTTTATTAAGTTATATTTTCTTGCTTTATTGCTTGAACTTTTAAATTAGCATTTTTGGTCTAATTCTTTATTTTCTTAGTTTTTTGGTTGATTTTTTAAGTCTAAGGTTGTCTTTGGTTTGATTTTTTCCTCTTATCTTGTCATTGTCTTGTGTCTTATTTTCCATGCAACCCATATTTCCTCCTTAATTCCCTTTTCTAACCTTTTTAGGCTTTCCTTGGTCTACATTTTATCATTTTTCTCTTGGTCCTCTCTTTTTCATCCTGATGATGGATCACAGAGTGTTATCTAAAATGTTCATGAAAAAAACTAACACACAATTGAATCCAGAAATCTTTTGCAATTAACAATATGGATTATGGAAACTTATTATCTTTGATCCCAAAAATTCATTTAATCATCTTGAGCTCTATAGAGGAGTAATAGTCATTGGATTATGATCAAATTCGAAAGAAAAAAGAATATAGGAGTAATAGTCATTTATTTAATCATTTTTATTTGTCTTATATTAGTCATTAATTTAGCCATTTTTATTTGTCTAATATTAGTCATTTAGTTATGATTTTACCCAATTACCAAATTAGTCACTTATAAATTACCAAATTAGTCACTTATAAATGACCAAATTAGTCATTTATTTTCAAAATACTATTAGTGTTAGTCACATGACTAAGAGTTTTAGTCATGTGACTAAAATTTTTAGTCACATAGTCATTTATTTCACAAATTCTACTAGTGTGGGTTGCCATTAAAATATGCTTTACAATGTTGAAAAATGTTGAAAACTAGCCAAGTGGGCTTTGGAATCTACTTTAAAAACTAAGGAAATGAAATCTTGAGGCCATGAAATATTGTAGGATTGCAAACATCTGACCTGAGAATTGAATTCAATAGATGGCTTGCCAAAATGAGTCACAAGGTGAAATATATTCACTATCAAAATTGTTCAATTGAACTTTCCGTAACAATCAACTGTTCTAAACCAATTAAAACTAATGAAATCACCTCGTTGTAAAAATATCAAATCGACTCTTGGCACCACTGAACACAATAGATCATCTGGGTACATTGAGCCCATGTGCAAAAGGAATTAGCTTGAATCATCATCCATCAAAAGATATTGGTGGTCGAAGTTGACCTATCTGAAACGCTGTCAGGAATGCATATGAAAAATAGGAGAAATTGCATTTGGTTTTGATCTGCTAAAAATAACAAATCAGATCATGAGACTCTAAAAATTGACATGCAAGTTCATTTTGGTATGGATAACTGATAACAACAATCATTTTGACTTGAAAATTATCTAGTTGCAAAATGCAAGCTCAAACATGAGGCTACTTTGCAAAACAGGGAGTTTGCAAACAGTAGAAATGTGACAAAACCCTCCAGCTTCACTTTTCAAAACTTAGTCAAAACTTATCATGGAAAGCTGAAAATTGACATGAACAGTCACATAGGTCACATGAGTGGGCTTGAAAATGGGTTTTGTATGAAAATCAATAGGCTTGAAATTATGACCCTCCAAAGTGGGTCACTTGGGCAGATTTTTTAGGTCCACTTCTGAAAGTGCAAAGGCAAAATTTTTGAAATGGGAACTTCAAATTTGTAAAATTTGTGATTGCCAATAGTGGCTCTAACTATGGATGTATTCCCCCTATGGGCATAGCAATATTCCAGATCTTTGGGGATTAAACCAAATACTGAGTCCATAGGGTGTCCTGAAATTGATCCTTTATTCTTTCTTTTTCAACTTCATCTAGTGACCCCGGGTCATCAAATGAAAAAGGGGAGTCAACACTTACCTCTGTCAAACACCAATTTGATTAAAAACTTGATATCCCTCAACTCATGCTTGCACCTATCAAACCATAACAACATCAACAATTGTATTTATGCAAACACAAGTATCAGGTTGCCTTTGTGCAAGTAGACATTTTCTCTCCATTCAAGTTTTTTACATGGTAGCCAAATTACATAGGCCACATCACTATCAATCTCTTCTTTTTCTGATTTTATATCAAGTGACAATCTATGAGGGTGGTGATTAAGACCACATTAACTAACCCCCTTATAATGATCATGTTCAGAGGAGATATCATGATTGAAAGATAACATGCAATCCTCTTGTGTATTGAGCAAAGATTGCTTAAAAATTTGTAACTCCTCTAACTAAACTAGATCATAGGTCAGTTTGTCTTCATCTAGACACCACAACCCAAACACATTGTCATGTGTTTCAACATTCTTCAAATCAGATTTATCAACACTAAAAGTACTTTTAACTTTGTTCAAATCATGACAATCAGCAAAAATGTCAACATCTAATGCATAAGCAATGTTCTCTATCTCAATTTCACACATGATGTCAATTTCATTCATCAAATCACTTTGCAATTCCATATGGAATGTTGCAAAAAAGGATTTAGAAAATTCAAAATTTGACTGTAAACCAAAATCTTCACATTGATTCTTCATGACATGTTTAGTTTCTGCATCATTTTGAATTCTATCACTTTCAAGATTAACATGGTCAATAAAGAAACTTTCAAGTACATTATCAATTGATAGGCATATTGACTTATGTGCCAAAAACTCACTGCTATCTAAAAATTGTTCACCAAAAACAGAGTTAGAACCTTCGTTCTTTGTCACATTAAAGCATTCCTCGTTTAAAAAAAAATGTCCACTTGCATACCTTGAATACAAGAGAAATCATTAAAGAAAGACCCATATTCAATCTCATACTGATTGACATCATATTCACTATCATTTGCATTAGATGGCTGCTCCACACTTTGATCAAAAGGTTTGGCAATGTCAACACAATCTGAAAGTCCATCAATAGGTAATAAGGTTGATCCCACATCCATGTGATTGTCACAATGCATAACTTGATCATTCAAAACTGAATTCCCTTCTTCATCAATGTGCACCTCATCATCCTTCTCCTGTGTAGTTGACATCTCCATCTTTGCTTCATATAAGTAATCATGAGCAGCAAAGACATAAGCAAGTTCATTAACATCTTCACCACTTCCAGCACTATGTTCATGATCAACAAATTCAATGTACACATGATTATCTTCACGTTCTTCATCATCAACATGCTCAATTGATGTCAAACCCGACTCACATTAAAAGTTAGCATCAAATGCAATTGGGTCATTAACTTGTGGACAATTGATTTCATGAGCATTCATATATTTACAATCTTCATGCAAAGAAATTACTCACATATCATCCTTATGAGATAATTCATAATTAGTACAAGAGCAATTAGTTTGACTTTCATCAGCATCTTCATCACAAAAAGACTCATCACTATACAAATCATGCTCAGATTCTATAGAAGGAGTGCTTGGAATTTCACCTTTAGTGTCTTGATCACTGATTTGTGATGAGAGGTCATCAGCAATTGCATTATCTTCATTGATCAAAACATGACATGGAATGATGTCTTGCATCTCTTCTATTTCTTCATCATTCAAGATATTGCAAGAAAATTTTCCATGCATATCTATTTTCTCATCATACCATGTATCTTCATTTAGAAATTTGCTATCTTCACTTTGAGACATCAAATTTTGTGCATGATTAATTTGGGCTCCCTCAATAACCTTTATCCACTCAAGTACTTGATTCAAGCTATGAGGCTTCAACCCCTTTAGCAAAGTACTTAGCCCAAACTCATAGATTTTACAAAACAAATCAATGCACACTGACTTCTTAGGTCTAAAATTTATGGGGATTTTCAACAAGGAATCCAAAAACCTTGAAAATAAATCATGTAATGATTCCCCTTTGAGTCTCTTAATATTAAACAATCCTTGAACAAAATATGTTCAATCAGCATTGCCCAAATTTTGATGATACTCATCATGGAGCTCACTATAATCTGCATGTTGTAATCATGGAGAAATTGGAGCAGTAGCATTACCATCTTGACAAGCACTTCTATTATCTGATCCATGACTTCTATCTGCATTAGTCGTACTAGGATGACCAACACTCACAACCCTATTTCCTTTCATCATGGAGTATCTCAAATTATGCTCAATATCCATAACCAAATGTTGATATGCTTGGTGTAGGGTTGTAGGCTCTTTATCCCTCAACAAATAACTCAGCTTTTTGTCAAATGCTCCTAAGTAAAAAACCAAACATTTGGCCTTATGTTCTTAGGAATCTATCTTATTATCTTTGAAAATATGAGATTAAAAGATGGGACTAACTCATCTTTTCCTTTCTCCATGTTCATGAACCTTTTCCTTATCAAAACTAGAGCAATCCTTTCTCCAAATTACTCCATGAACATTGTCTTAAACTTTTCCCATGAATGAATGGAAGATGCTGGTAAATAATAGAACCAATCTCTTACATCTCATATTAAGGACTAAACAAATATTCTCATGATCACATCCTCGTGATCAATCTCATAATCATCCATCACATTACTAAACTCTTGAGAAAGTAAGCCCAAAATGTGATCACTTCATTAACACTCAAGACTAAAGTAAGAATGAAAGATAAATGTGAAATGTGTGAATGTGATCCTAATGCTATAAACCTAATGAAAATGAAAAATAAAGAATGTAAACTAATCATATGTAAAAGTGTTTGAAAACTCAGTGAGATATGCAAGCATAAACTAGAAACTTAAGAAGAATTGAACAAAAACTGATGAAACTTAATACAACTTATCTGGAGGATTGAAAATGATTGGAAATGTGTTTTTAGATGCTAATAATTTTGATCTATAAACCAGAGTGGACTCATTCACCACCTATGGCGAATTAGTCCATGTTCAGGTGAAATCTGTTGAGAACAGGTTCTAGACTACCGGAAGATGATATCTAATGAAATCACATTGTCAACCCTCAGATGGGACTCATTCCTAGATCATGGAGAATCTATCTACTTTAAAAAATTTAAAAATTCAAGAAAAGATTATGTAGTTCCAAATCTGCACTTTCACCTTATACAAGTGTCTGCTTCAAATTCTATCAGAATGGGGTCTGAAACTGACTTTTATTTGACGATTTGACTTAAATGATGAGATGAAGACTTGAAAAACTTAGAAATGTAATTTTCAATGATTTTCAAGCTCTGAAGGATACTAAATATACACACAAATAACACAAGAAAAAAATATTGATTTGTTAAGGCACGAGGGTTTGCCTTGGTCAAACCCCTTTGTAGGTAATTAAACCAAATGATGAAACAAATGAATGAAACATGCAAAAATGGAAAAATTTACCTTACAATGATGAATGATATTTTATGTCTACAATAAATCATGTAGAATCAGCCCTTGACTGTCTTAGAATACTAGCTTGAAGACTTTTAACAAAGAAACCCTAAGTTGCTTGAGAAAATAGATGATGAATGTATAATGAGAGATGTAAAGATTTATTAATTGATAGGAGATATTAAAATGAGGTGAAATATGCGTATTTATACAATTCTTGTGTCTTAGTACCCATTGATACATCATCACAGGCTGACATCAAGCATAATTTTGAATAAATCCCAAAAGAAATTTAAAATATTTTGAATTTTGAGCTAAGGTGGACTCATTTGCCACCCATGGTGAATGGGTCCAACCTTGGAGGTGTATTTAAGTGTCAGGAATTAAATGTAATTTAATGTTATGTGTTGGGGTATTATTCAAAAATATACTTAATACAAGCATATGAGTGTATAAGGAGGTCCAATAAGACATTAGAAAGGTGTAAACAAGGAAGAAATTCCTAGAAAAGTGGGAATCTTGATTACAAGACTTAAAAACACTTCAACATAGGACTTTTTGATGTGCCAAATGATGATTTTTAGGTGAATTATACTAAATAGAGTCTAGAATAATGTATAAATTTCTTACAACACTTCACAACACATTCATAAGACTTCAATATTTACATTTTATTTAATTTATAAAGGCTTAGAACTTAGTGTGGATGCATAAAAATGCCTCAGTACACCTAAATCAAGGCCACATTAAGTCCATTTATCATTAATTATCCCATGTCAAGCAAAGGGTACTTTTTCCTATAGCACATTTAGCCCCCACTTTAGTGAGAGGAAGAACTTGCTTCAGATACGCACTAAAGTAGACATTCAAGAGAGATCTACAAGCATGCCAAGCCCCCAAGATACAAAATCATGCAAAGGCAAGGAAAAAGGAGAGATAAAATAAAAAATATGTACTCACTCTAGGCTCACAAACTTCTAGGTCATCCGCGGGGTGAGAAGGGCCAAAACAAAAAATAAAGAAAAGGAAAAGAGTAATATATGCTAGTTGGTATGCACTCACAAACACAAAATGTGGCTATAGGGAAATTCATGCCACTAGTTGGGATTCCCACCATTCCAAAGTTATACCTCTTGATAACATTAACAAGGCACTACAAAGCAAAAGGAAATGCAAATGAAAAATGTTACAACGATACAACACTACAAGCATGCAAGTTGTGTTAAGCAAGGTGGCCAAGAAATACAACAATATAAAAGAAAAATGCAAAATTGTAATGTAAAAATTGCTCAAAGGCATTTAGCTTAATTAATGCAATATGTCATCTCTAGGAACATTAAGCCCAATGTATCAAAGATGTAATTTTCTATGACACACCAACAATCTTTGTTATGCTTAATCCATGAACTATCTTATTAAATATCACTTCAAAGAGTGCATAAAAGTCACCTCAAGGGGTGAATAATGTTTAACTTCATGGGAGATAAGAAAAACTCATCTTGGGGGTGTATAAATTTAAATATCATTGGGGACAAATAAAACTCACCTCAAGGGGTCCATAAATTTTAATGTCATGGGGTCCAAACTAAACTCACCTTAGGAGGTGTACAAACTTTAACACAATGGTGGATGAACAAAACTCACCTCAAGGGGTGCATAAACTTACCTAAGGGAGTGTATAAACAATGACAAGATAAGGCCAAAATATCAAGGGGTGTTATAACAACACCACCTCAAATGGTGATTTATGAAAAAAAATAAAGGGAATTTTGCTCATTACATGAAAGGTCACACCTTAGGGAATATCACACATGACATCACCACCAAGAGTGGACAATTCATAGAATAGAAGATGCAAACCTTAGGGAATACTAGCCATATTATTACCACCAAGGGGAATGTCATATGCCAAGAAAGGTCACACACTTAGAGGACACACTTAGAGGACATGAAGCCCAATATCACCGCAAAGGATACATTTCAAATAAAGTAAGAAGGACACACTTCATAGGATATGTATTCTATTATCACTAAAAAAGAACTATGCTTATGCAAAAAATGAGTGGGGGACTATGTGCCCCCCCCTTAAAATGTTAGTATACTTTTTACACTAATGTTTTAAGGAGAATCAAAGGGATCCCTTCCTAGAAGGAATGCACCTAAAACAATGCCACCTAACCCCTTGTCCACCAAATGTCTAGGGACAAATATGATCCCAAGATGGATGATGATGTGTTTCTCCTTGCAAAATGAATTATGTTTACATAAAGCCTAGTTTATACCACCATGTATGGTAGTGAGCATGTTGTGATACTACAACTACCACATGGAAAGAAGCAACAACTAATGCTATTTATCTCTTATATGATTAAGTAAATATATTTTTATTTTATTTTCGAAGGACAATAACCAAGACCTTTTGTTGTTTCCTACATGTTGGCCTCTATGGGGACATCGATACCTTGTTCTTTTACACTAACTCCTTTTCTATTATAGCCAAATTATTTTAAAAGTTCATAACCTCTTCCATAAATGGATTCCATTTCTTTTGAAGAAGGTGGTGCTTCATAATCAGTTTCATCATAAGTGGATGTGTAATTTATGTTCTCCTCATTGCTAAAATTTGCAAATTCAAATGCTTTTGATGACTTAGTAATATAAATTGTGTTGATATCATTGTGGATTCTTCTCTTTATTTGATTTTAATTTTGTAATCTTGTATTCCCCCACTAATTTAGATGTGAAATCTAATGACCCCCAATTATCATCTAATAATTTTGTCATTGCTAAAAGACAGCCAAGATCTTCATAGATCTATAAAGGTTCCACTTTTATAATTGGTGTCAATGTGCTAAAAGGATTTGGCACCCCTGTTTCAGTTTGTAAACAATTTTTAGACTTAGTATTATATTTTATTGTGTAAACCTTATTGTTGCATTTTTTTTCATTAAACGATGATGCATTGAAGGAACTCCTTTTATTTCATGAATCCATGGTGTACCCAAAAGAAGATTATATGAAAGATCATGTGGCATGACATGGATGAGAGTTTGAAATACAATATTACCATATTTGATAGGTAATATTATACTTGTAGACACTAAAAAGTGTCCTAAGTCTACGAGCATCATTTTTCTTGGTCTTTGTCATTTGATAATTGAATAGTTCTAATTATTCAATTATGTTCGATCAAATTCCTTTATTAATTAAATAATTTTATTTATTTATTTAATTAATTCATTTTCTAATCTTTATTTTATCTTGACTAATTAAATAAACTAATTGTGTCACTAATTTCTCCCTCTTCTATAATAGTTAAATAAATTCTTATTTATTTAATTATTTTGTCACATTTCATCTATAGTTAAATAATTACCATTAATTATTTATCTTTTCATGGTCCTTTAATTATTCTATAGTTAAATAATTATTTAAAAAATTAACTATCCCATGTCATCTCCTTATTAAATAATTAATCTAAATTAATTATTTAAAGTCTAATTTTCACCTCTCCAATTAAATTCTCCTCTTTACATTTTCTCCAAATAAATAGTTTGAATAAATTATTTATTTGCCACTTGTCCATTTCCTCCACTTTCTCCATTTTTGAATAAATAAATTGAATTAAATTATTTATGCACCACCTGGTCAAAGATTCTCTATCATAATCCCCTATCATAACATTCATTTCTGTCATAGCCTGCATGTCCTACATGTCTTTCATAGCCATCAGGCATCATATCCGTTGACATCATAGCTTTTCCCTACATGGCATATTTTTGGTGCATTAATTCTGGACTATTGATCTTGGCATCTTTTTTTGATGTTCAATCTTGGCCATGATCCATTTCAAAATCTTCCTCTCATGCATTCTTATCCATTCATCTTGGAATCTTTCAAGAGGATTAATCTTGGCCATCCATTTGAATGGTTGTCTATAAAAGCAACCTTCCTCTCTCACTTTCAACTTAATAGCCATTTTGTCTCCAACTTCCTACTTACAATTTGTAGGTATTTACACAAGTCTACTTAAAAATATGAGGGAAAAAATTGCAAAAGGAGAAATAGGAGAGCAAGAGAAGTGATTCAAGTTAAAGCATGGGGAGTGTTTTGATTTGATGCTTTTATTTTCCTTATGCTTTCATTGTTTTCTCAAGTTTAGATTGGGTTTATCATCTAGAAGTGTTGGTTGTCACTTTATATATGCTATTTTTATCTCTAACCACATCTTAGATTGGTGAACCTGATGTGAATCTTACAATTTTGCAAAGAAATTTGTGCGTTTTCTTGTTTGCTTTTATTTTTTTGCAGGTTATAGCAAAAAATCATACAAAATACCATCATCTTCTTTTGAGCACAAAAAAATTGGCCCATAAAATCTTTAAAAACTATTATACTGGTTTTGTAGGCCTCACTTTTAGCTTTCTGTAACTTTAGACGGTTTGAAATTTTGATAAGATTTGAGAAAGTTACAAACATTTTAGTGATCACAACTTTTTATTTAAATTTAGTTTTTTAGACCCGAAATTTCTTTTTTTATAGCACTTTTGTTGTGCATGATTTTGCCAAAAAAATTTAAGTTTTGAAGGTCTATGTTTTAGCTTTCCATAGATATCAATGGTTTAAAACTTTCTTTAGTTTTGAGAAAGTTATCACTATTTTAGTTTTTTGTTTTCGTTCAAGTTTTTTTGGTTTACTAATTTTTTGTTTGCAACGTGTGGCTTTGGAGTGCGGCTCCCAAAAACTGCTTCTTTTGGAGCAACAAAAAAAATTGAGCTCTTAGTTTTTAGTTTTCATTGATTTCCGTTTCTTAGTTTAGTTTAGTCTCTTCATTTTCTATTTTGGTTTTTAATCTCTTGTCCTAACTTAGTTTTTTTTTTTTTGTAGCCTTCTCGTTAGCCCAAGATCATTTTGAGAAACTACTAACAAGTGGTTCTGCAGGTTCGAATTTCCAAGGATTATATTTTGAAACCACTTCTTTGCTTGTTTTAGTATAGAAAACACTTCATTTGGTGCTCTAGAATGAACAACTATCTTCTTTCACTTAACTTTAACTAGGTGGTAAAAGAACACCATGTCTTAGTGTTTGATGATGGTAGGTATTATGCTCTCACCTTGTGCAAACTCGGTGATCAAAAAGCTAGACCCATCTACTTTTGTGTTTACCCATTAGAGGGCCTACCATAGTTGGAAAAATTACTCACCCTAAGGGAATGACCCAAGCGGTAATAGGCTAAAGCCAAGTCCTTTCGAACCACTATATAAATTTATGGTTGCGAGGAAAGTTCATAGTCAACAAGATAGTATGTGATAGTTCTCCTACAATATCTTTATGATACGATAAACCCTTGTTCTAAGGGTTGGGAGACCTCTCAAGGGAGTTTATCATTGTATCCCTTGAATTGGATTCCCTTACTAGACACCTTTTGCTTTTAGAAGCCTAGCCATTTTTAGTTGTTCCTTGGTATGGTGTAGGGTATAGTATCATCCCCGCAGTTACTCACTATTAACTCTCTTGAGTAGAGATAGTAGTTCCAGGGAAGTGACTACCCAAGAATCTGAAGTTGTTGTGCCCGTAGAAGTGAGTGTCGTGGAGGGGAACTAGTGCCACAAAACTTATAAGCTATCCACTCTTGAGAAGGAGAGGTGTTCAACACCAATCCAGAGTATTTCAGTGGACCTATACCAAGTATACAAACCCTTTTCCTATTAATATTGTGCTTGTTTTCTTGCTACCATTTCACATCAAATCAACCCAAAACAAATTGCTTGATATTGTCTACTGTGTTTTCCAATCATATCTTATCAGAAACAGAAAAAAAAGTAGATCAAAACCATTTCAAAAACATCAAAACTGTCAAAATAACATTCTAGAAAACACAGAGCCACAACTATCTCATTACCAAAATTTCACAAAATCCTTGTCCAAAATTGAACCAATTCATCATAATAGTGATCTTGATTTCCAAACCAGAGACTTGCAAGATTTACCAATTCATTTTAGGAATTCCCATTAGAAATACAATGCATTATAGGTTACATTCATTTGTTCCTTGCATTGCACAAATTGAACCTTGAACCTTTAGGTTTCATTTAAACCTTAATATTTTGAACATAGGGAGACCTTTGAGCTCTTGAAAATTATTGGTTAGTTATTCCACTTGTCATTGACCATTGTCATTTGTCTTTTCATTGTCACTTTGTCAAGTTGAGTCTTGGTCTTGTCTCTTGGTCTTGGTTGTCCTCTTATGGTAAATGACATTTGGAATTTGTTGCCTTAGATTTACATTAGGTTTAGTGTCACCCTTTTTTAAAAATTTTAAGGTTCCTTTGCACTACATCACCCTCATTTAGGTTCGCATTCCTTAGATTGCACTTTGCATCCTTATTCCAAAAAATATATATATATATCTAACTTTACCTTAGTATCATATTCATCCTTCATTATCCTTTCATTTTCATATGGTCCCAAAATACAAGAAATACAAAAACATGTATAGATCAATCTCATTTAACCTTAGCTAGATTATCATCCTTATCTTGCACTAGCATCATCTAGTCACCTCATCACTCACTTTGACCATTGCTTAATCTTCTAGTGTCCTTTAGCATTCTTTATCCCTCATCTTTTAAATAGTAAAATCCTTGCATATCATATCCTTTGATCTTGGTCTTAGGTGCATCCTTATATCCAAAAAAATTCAAAAAAAATTCCAAAAAAGATAGCATAGGTGCATACCTTCCATTGCACCGATATATCTTAGGCTTCATACAATCCACCACCACGTCTTTCATTCAACTTGATATGCTTGCTAGTCAAATTGAATACCAATTACTCTACAATGGTCAAGCCCAACAAGCCATAGCCTTCAAAAGATGATACCTTGAATCCAAATACCAAGCACCCACAACCCATAGTTAGCCATCCATCTATCCCTCTTACCAACAACCCATAAACTCTAATCCTAACTTTGACAAGGGAAACAAACCCTCCACTAGTCCATTCCAAGCCTCTACATCCTATCTTAGTCCATCATCCCTCAACCCATTTCAAGTATCCACGTCCTATCCTTTTCCATCATCCACTAATCCATCCCAAGCTACATTTAGTCATGAAGATACATTTGGTCATGGTCTTCAAAATCACATCATGTTGCCTACACCTTGGGATACATGTCAAAAGAAAATTCCAAATCATGACGTCATAGCTTAACCTTCATGTCAAGACCGAAGTAGTCCATCCCATGACCCTATACTTAAGTCCATCCAAGAAGTCCTTCTAGATAATCATGGCATCCAAAATACACCTATCCTTGATCAGGATCCCATTCCCAATCATGTCATCCAAGACAAAACTATTTTTGACCAAGATCCTACCCTTGAACATGAAATCCAAAATGACCCTCTAATAGACCTTTATACCATCGATGATCAAATAGTTGAAGCTGATCCTATCCCAACTCCAAACACATCCATTTCACAAGATGATGCACTTGTCTCCTTTGGCCACATAGATAATCCAATAAATGGCATGGATCAAGTCAAAGAAGAACACAAAAAGGCTACTATGGATCAAGAAGAACATAAAGAAGCTATCATTGATCAAGTCAAATAAGAAGATGCAAAATCTATCTTGGATCAAATCGGCATCCCAAATGATCAAGAAGAAACAATCATGATGAATGATAAAGCCAAAATATCCTACCAACTAGGATCATCCACTTTTATCAAAGTGGTATTTCTTGCAAAGGAGAAGATTCCAAGCATCAATTTTCACATACGTAATGATGGTTTTGCATCTTTTTTTAAAAGGAAAAAATACCCCATTGCAAATAGAATCTGTCAGAGCATGAACTATCAAGGAAGAGGACTAGGCCAACATGAGCAAGGAATTCTTGAACCAGTACAGTTTCAGGAATATTCTAGACATCAAGGTCTTGGCTATTCTTTGGTTAGAGGGTCAAATGTTGTTAGTTGTACCTCCTTAATATTAGGGACAACTTTATCTAATACAAACATCAAAATGGAGTCCATGAGCAGTCTTTGTCATAAAGTTGTTTCCAACACTCCTTCCATCCACACCATAAACCACTATTCCAACATGAATAAACCTTCCATTTGGAACCAACAAAAATAAAATTATTACAAATCCAAAGTTCAAAATCAAATGTCAAAGGCCATTGAATCAAACAAAAATTGAAGTGGACAAATGAAGTTAAAATGGATCCCAAAGAAAAATGGATCAAGCATATAAAATATTCCAAATCCAAAAGTCAATCAAAATGTGGAGCCACAAGAAAAGAGGACTCCCAAATATAATAAATGTCCACCTCCTTCTAATTGGTCATCAAGCAATGCATACAAAAGTGTTGTTTCCAAATGCTATCCTAATCAAAATTTCAAACTCCATCATCCACCATCCCGAGTTTGGAAAATAAAAATTGCACATCTAAAACATCAAATAGTCCATCCACACCTACCATCATCCATCATAATCCTACATCCCTCCAAAGTCTAAAAATCTCACATCACAAATCTATCACATGTTGGCAGCAACTCTTTATCATAAGGACTCCCATGGTACTCTATCATGATGTGCATATTCTGATAAGACCAAATCTAGTATCAAAAAGGATCACAAGGACATCAATCATTTGTTTGCAAGTGCTATGATCTTGACAAGACAACTACTCCATAAAGGTAACTATTGGCATATCATGACACCAATATCTATATCAACACCATCAAAGGATTCAAAATAATCAGCAATCATTCAAAACATCAAGTCAATATATAAAATATAAAAGATTGTCACCTTGATGAAAACCTGGCAAGAAGGAATCTTGTGTGGCATCATCAAAAAAAAAGAAAAAGAAAAGGAAGAAGAAAAATAAATAAATAAATAAAATATTAAAGCGAAATTTTTTTTCCAATAGTGAAAAACATTTTTATTGCGCTTTGGATAAGTACCATGATGAAAACTTGGAAAACAGGCATCATGTGTAAGAGAAATTATCTATGTGGACCATTACACTTGGGGGAAAGTTGTCTCATCTCCCATTCCTTTCTCATAATATTTTCATCTATCCATCCAATCCATATTGTCTCCATCCATTTTCCCACCTACCTTGATCTTGATAAGGAATGAAGCAAAAACATAATCATGCTTTAGGAAAATTTTTGACATGTTTTGGTCATACACTATCCATGAAATATCATGTCATTTCCTTCATAGAATTTATCGAAACCCATACCTTGGAGAAAACAAATTATTCCTATGTGACATAGTCCTTGGAGATGATATGCTAATTCTTTCAACCAATAATCCTCATGTCTCTTATCATTTTCCAAAATAAATCCATTATACTTCCATACCTATTGCTAGACTTGGTTTTCCCTTGTCATTGTTTTAAGGATTCTAATCCACTTATTTGAGTTCCCTTTATAATCCCATCTAGTCCTAAGGTTAGTCATTTCAAATGTAAAAAGCCTAATCCATACAATCTCACTATGTACTCTAGCGCACCATTCAAAAAATTCCTTGGAATTGTTCCTAACCTTATTGTAGACCTCAATCCTTTAGTTACATTACCATCATCCTCATGTTGTTCTAGGATGTTTCCTTCCCATATCAAACAATTTTTTCATTATCATCATCACCTATCAATTGGTTTTTAGCTTGACTAGTGGTAATATCATGTTTGTCCTTGGATCCTTGTGTAGCCTACTTGGTTGATTGTGGGTATCTTTCACATGCATTTTTCATGAACCTCATAGTTTTCATCCATAACAGAGTCTCATTCATCCATAAGAAAATTTTTTCATCCTTCCCATGGCATGAAGACCATCAACATTTATCATCCTTCACTTTCATGATCATCCTTTGCATTCGCCGCTACCCCTTTGTGCATAATAAACTAGTCTCACACTTGAGTGGGGGCAATTCCTTGACCTACATCTTCATTGGAAATAATATCAACATTATAAAATTTCATAAAAAAATCCCTAAAAATCATAAAATGTCTTGAAAAAAATCCATAAAAAATCATAAAATGTCCTAAAAAATCCCTAAAAATCATAAAATGTCCTAAAAAATTCCAAAAAAAAAAATCATAAAACATCAAAATTTCAAAAAAAAAAGAAATAAGAAAACTTTCCAAAATTCCAAAAATAGAGTCTGACTCTAAGTCCAAGTCTGAGTCGCTCTATATTAGAGTGGTCAAACTACGTTGCCTCTACGTGTTTGCTACGTAGGCAAGGATCATCTTAAATGAGCCCCCAAGACAATAGGTCAATTCTCTTAGGTTGTCCAAATAAAATCATGACTTCATCTTTTGTCATGCATAAGGCTAAGTCAAGTCATGTTGAAGTACGAGGTCTTTGTGTGTTTGCTACATAGGAAAGGCCATCTATTGATAATCCCCTGAAGCCCCCTAGGTCAATTCCTTTAGGGTTTGTTGGGTCTGGTCATGTCCTTGGTCTTAAAATAATCATCATTCAAACAAAATCATGAATCAAAAAATTCACATAACCAACAAAAAATTTCATCAATCGATCATCCTATCATTAATCAATTGATCTTGTCATTCAATCAGAATGGGGCATCTTGTCATTTGTCTCATTTGATCTTATCATTTGTCTTTTATCAAGATGTTTCCTTCCTAAGAATAGACTTTGTCAATTTGATCATTTACCTTAAGCAAGATGTGTCTTTCTTGTGGTTAGGTGCCTTGTCAACACTTATCACTTGGCTGACTTTATCAGATGTGTCATTTTTCCTTAAACATGATGTGTCCTTCCTGTAGGTAGGAATCATCACATAGCTTGATCCTTTCAATCAATCTTTTTCAAGCAATCTTACCTTAGTCAAGATGTGTCCTTCCTAAGGTCAAGCACAATCATTATCAATCAAGCCTTGTCAACTTTATCAATCAATCTTCATCATCTCAATCAATCTTGTCAATCCTATCAATCAATATTTCCTTAGTTAGGATGTTTCCTTCCTAAGGTCAGCAACAATCATTATCAATCAATCTTTGTCAACATATCAATCAAATCAATCATCTTGTTCACACAAACAATCTCATCATTATCACTGGCAAGCACTATCTTGGAAAACACCTTATTGGTTTGGAATTGTCTTATCTTCTTGATTGATTTTGGGTCATGTTACTAGTCTCCTCAAGGATGTCCTATCAATGTATTTAGAGGGAATATGATGGATCATGGCCTCTTTTCTTGGTTTCTTATATGTGGTTTGTCTTGGCAAAAAGATTGGGACAATTGGGTCCTTAGTATGAGCTAGGGCATTCCTTAACTTTTTGACTGCTTGTCTCTCCCAAATGGTCACCTTGTACACCTTGGTCTATAACATACCATCATGTTTGTTGACCATTTGTGAAATTTTGATGCCCAATGATGACAAATATAAAAATGTAGGCATGAAAGTTGGTTCCCTTATCATTTCTCGTCTAACTTTTCATCTTCATCCTTGTTTCTCTTCCATGCTAACATCCATTTTCTTTGTGCTAACATTTCTTCTATCCATCATCCTCTAGTATTATCATCCATTTTGAGAGAAGATTCAAGTTCTTTGAACCCACCTATCCTCTTGAGGGGGCATATGACAACCCTCCTTGTCATTCTTCCTTCACTGGGGAAAATTTCAAAATTAAATTTCTTTGACACAATGCAATGAACTGTATTATGTCAAAGAGGAGCAAAATGTAGACATTGAAAAATTTCCTAAGTCTACGAGCATCATTTTTCTTGGTCTTCTTCATTTGATAATTGAATAATTTTAATTATTCAATTAATGTTTGCTCATATTCCTCTATTAATTAAATATTTTATTAATTATTTAATTAATTAATTTTCTAAGATCTTTATTCTATCCTGATCGATTAAATAAACTAATTGTGTCACTAATTTCTCCCTCTTCTACAATAGTTAAATAAATTATTATTTATTTAATTATTCTGTCACCTTTCATCTATAGTTAAATAATTACCATTAACTATTTATCTATTCATGGTCCTTTAATTCTTCAATAGTTAAATAATTATAAAAATTATTTAACTATCCCATGTCATCTCCCTATTAAATAATCAATCTAAATTAAGTATTTAAGGTCTAATTTTCATCTCTCCATTTAATTAAATTTTCTCCTCTTTTCATTTTCTCCAAATAAATAATTTGAATAAATTATGTATTTTCCACTTGTCCATTTCCTCCACTTTCTCCATTTTTGAATAAATAAATTGATATAAATTATTTATGCACCACCTAGTCAAAGATGCTCTGTCATAATACCCTATCATAACATTCATTTCTATCATAGCTTGCATGTCCTACATGTCTGTCATAGCCGTCAGGAGTCATAGCTATCAACGTCATAGTTTTTCCTTGCATGGCATATTTTTGGTGCATCAATTCTGGACTGTTGATCTTGGCATCTTTTTATGAGGTTCAATCTTGGCCATTCATTACATCCAAATCAACTTTGAAAATAAAATCTATTATTCAAAGCCACAATCTATACTAAGGGATCCATCCTCTACAAACCCCACTTAACCCCTTTATTTTACCCAATAACCACCCTAGAATGTTCTAGAAAGTGTAACTTTTCCCTTTTGTTTTGGTTCCAAAACTCCTATTGTTTGATTTCTTGCCTAGGAAGATATTTTAATGAAATTCAATTTTTATTGGGGCAACTTCTTTGGGCCATAACTTTTAGAAAGCTCTGATTTGCTATTATAATATATCATTAGAAAGCTCTCGAAGAGATCTACAACACTAAAACCATTAGAGATCATTTTGTCCACTTGTTGAGATATTTTTGGGCTTCTCATGTTTAAAAATCTGAATTTCAAGTTGCATTGGAGAAAATTATCAGGACAAAAACTTTAATATCTCCTAAACCGTATAGGGTATTCAGACGATTCTTCCACTACCATAAAATTTTTTTAGTTCTACTCCTTGGGGTAAATTTTTAGTTCCATACGAGCCTGTTTAGGCCAACTTGCTAAAAATAGTAAGTGACCCAAGAGAGAGATACTTGAGAGGGAAAGAGACATAAGAGAGAGAGAGACTTGAGAGATAGACTTGAGAGGGAGAGAGAAGGAGTGGGAGAGACCTGAGAGAGAGAAACTTGCAAGGGAGAGA
Organism: Sequoia sempervirens; assembly: GCA_007258455.2. NCBI lineage: Eukaryota > Viridiplantae > Streptophyta > Pinopsida > Cupressales > Cupressaceae > Sequoia > Sequoia sempervirens. The sequence continues at coordinate 173,870 of VDFB02259780.1, read as the reverse complement.
GATTTATCTAGTTAAGGTGGGAGAGAGAGAATTGAGAGAAGGAGAGGGGGTGTGAGGGATCCAAGGGACAAAGGGTGGGATGGATAGAGTGAGGGAGAGGTATTTTTCTAGTTATGGTGGGAGAGAGAGACTTGAGAGAGGGAGATGGGGTGCAAGAGATCTAAGAGATAGAGGGTGGAAGGGATAGAGGGAGGGAGAGACTTGAGAGAGAAGGGGTCAGAGGGATAGAGGGAGGATGAGACTTGAGAGGGGGATTTATCCTAAACATTAAACCCTCAACTCTATACCTTAAACCCTAAGGAAGGAAGACAAGGTAGAGAGTGTAGGAGATACCTAGAGAGGGTTGAGAGATCTAATGGGTACATATTGGTTTAGAGGGAGGGAGGAAAAGAGAGTGTGAAAGGTAAAACCTCAAATATCGATCAATGATCATAAACCATGAACTCTAAGTGTTATCAATGTGGTAGAGAGACACAAAAAGAAAGAAAAGTTAGTATTTTTGTCAATGCAGCTCATTTGGTGAGCACAAAATTTGGCACTCTCCAAATAGCACATCCCATTTGGTGAGCACTAAATTTGGCAAGTACCAAATGTTATGTGCCATTTAGAGAGCCAAATTTTGTGCTTACCAAATGAGTTGCTTATGGATGTGCTTTTCTCAAGAGGGTACCAAATTTTCACATATTTTTGCCCATGCTAATCATCTGATTTGTACATCTTTCAATGCAAGTTTATTAAAAAAATATGATGATGTTAGGCTCTCTCTTAGCTATCTAAATATATAAAAAAAATTATGTTTTGATTATGTTAAGGTTTTCATCCATAAATTCTCTTATTATTTCCTCTATTTTTTGTCAAATACCAGCATGTGCTAGTTTTAGGATAGATTCTTACTCATTCATTGAATCCTAAAAAAAATTAGATTTTTTTAAACTAGTCACCATTCAATTTTTTGAAATTCTAAAAAAATTAATGAAAAAGGGGGCCCTTAGATGCTATGCTATTTTTTTTTTAATAAAAACAAGACCTATTTTTCCAATCCCCACCTTTTTGAAACCCTTTATCTTAATTATTTTCAAAAAAATTAGTAGCTTAGAAACTAGACTCTGAGCACTTGAACTCTTGTTCTTGTTGTATCTTCAAATTTTGAGTGTAACTATCTTCATTTACTTGTGCATATTAGATTTTGCTATTTTAAAAAAAAATGGCATCTTAAGAGGCATTTTTGTGTCACATCTTGGTGCACTTACCCCATTATACTATTGAACACAAGGAATTTTGTTGTTTTTTGGTACGGGTGTCTTTAATAAAGAAAATGAAAAATGGCCTATGTGTAAGGTATGTTGGAGAATTACCATTGGATTGATTTTGGTTTAAATTTTAAATTTATTGTTGTAACAATTTCATGCTTTGTAAAATTTTGTTTATCACTAGATCATTTGGTAAAACGTTTTAGGAATGTGTTGATTAGGATGAAATATTATGGATTCACTTGAAGGTTATTATTTTTCACATTAAAAAGGGTTGATGAACATGGAGGTGTTATAGCTGAAGAGAAAAACTATAAGGATTTCCACAAGAAATCCCTAATCTTGAGATTAAACCATTACTATGTTGTGTTGTTGATGTCACAACTAGAGATGTAATGGTTGTAATATAAAGAATTATTATGGGAGAGGAAACTTGTTTTTCTAATTCATTTTGAGCATTGGTAAAGGCTTGAGTGCAACTACTTATTGTAGGAATGTTAGCATATACTAGATGTGAGCTACACTATGCAACACTTATATCCCTTGCAAGTCATTGATTAACTTCCTAAGGTTATCCATACAAGGAATTGTTTCTATAAATTCTTGGTACTTAGGTAGTGTTGAAGTCCTTGTAGGTCTTCATCTAATTGTTTTAGTTTTTCTTCAAGGATATAGGTAATAGCAGCCTCCAAGTCCACATGAATGTTAGGAAATGATGAAGAAATAGGTAATTTAATATTAGGAAGGGAATAAAATATGGATTGAATGGATGAAATCATGATCTTGAGTGAAAGAGTTATAGGACTAATTCTCAACACTAATTATGATTGCATCATAAGAAGCCATAAGTTTGAAAATATGTCTCACAAGGGTATTAGCTATGGGAAACTAGGTCATGGAGCTCATATTTTTATGAGATTCAAAATGCTTATTTCTCATAGAATGAAGGGAAAAATAAATCACAACTACATACATTAAAATAATTTCCAAACAAAAACCACAAAATTGTACAAAAATCATAGAGATAGAAATGTGATCCAAATTTTGGCTAAAATTAACAAGATAATGGCATTCCAGTTTCTTAGAACACATATGAGGATTCTTTTTAATTTTAGAATCTAGAAATATTCTATAGTGTCTGAGGATCCTAAGTTGTAGAGATTTAGGTTTGGCAACATGCAAATTTCTAGAAATGCATAAAATCCCAAATTTTCTTTATGTAATACACAATTATGCATGCAATGTTAAATTTTTGAATTAATGTAATATCCCAATAGAAATTTTCATATTGTTAAATTTAATAATCAATTGAACCTAGTTTGATAAATTTAGAAATTATTGAAACTTTCATATATCTTGAAATGACAAACATAATGTAAATCTTCAAATTTTCAACAAAGTATGCATGCATAAAAGGAAAATTCAAACACTCCACTTGTTTATAGACCTTATAATAACCTAATTAAGACTTTACATTAAAATAGTTAACTAGATATATCTTGAAATATTAAAAATTAACACTTTTATCTTTTTGAATCGAGCATATAATATAATTTTTTACTTTTTTCAATGAATTTTTTTATCAAAATATGCATAAATTATAAATTTAAACCACCTAAGATTGCACCCATATTTAAAAATGAAAGGCTTCATGTTTTAGAAGGTTGTTAACATGCAAAAAAAATCAATTTCACTAAAATGTGATGTGGGAAAAGAGGATATATAGGGTCTATATCACATCTCTTCCTACACCACAATGGAAAGAACTCAAATTGACCTCAAATACCCACTTGGCTACTAAGCTCAATTGAAGAGATAGAATGGGGATTAGGGTTTTAGTTCTTTATTTGGAGGGTTGATTGATTGATTATTTAACTGATAATTGAATTTAATTTGACAATGTAAAGATGCACCTAGGTTAGCTATGAAAATGTAACAAATTATTATGATTTTTGTAAAATACAAAACTAAAATCCAAAATAAAAGTTCATAATAGTAGAGGGAAAACATAGAGGAAATTGGCATGTAAATTTGAGTTTGATCTAGCTAGATAAGGGTATTGGTGCCCTAGACCTGGAAGTGTAGACACACATAAATAGATTTTAGCTCTTAGTTGGTCCCTATATGTACGCTCTTTTCTTCTAGACCTAGTCTTAGAGTGTCATCTGTCATTGATAAATTCTACTTTCCCTAATTTTTGTACTTGTAGGACTTGAATGTTTGACTAAGAAATTAGGTCTTCAAACCTTTCCCAAATTTTCTTTATATCTATAACATGCACACATGAAAGAGGGGAAAGGGTCATGTCATATAAGGGCTTGCCTAAGTCAAATCCCATTTTTGGTATTTCTACCTCCACAATGGCTATGATGATGTAAAATAGAGCTTAATCTTAGTTAGGTAGAGGCTAATGGATAAAAAAAGTGATAAATTGATAATTGTTACATATTACACTCAAATCTATATTTCTTGATAGATTGAAGTCATTGTACTCATCGCATTCAAGGAGAATTAGATGCTTGATTTGAATTCCTACAAGTGTTAGTACTCACAAAATGAATGGACATGAAACATGAACAAACTGATGTGAAAACATGATGCATTGCTAACATGATACTTGACTAAAATAATATTATAACAATTTTACCAATCCTACTATTGACTACTTTTAGGATGAACAATTATGTTCTTAATTCACTTTCCAAAATTGATAGGAATAAAATGGTGAAAAAGACTTGTATTTATATGCAACTATTTAATTTCTCACAAATAAATTATCGATAGCTAACAAATGATTTTGAATTTCCAAATGTTAAAATTGCAACACCAAAATATATGAATTAAGGCCAAAAAAGGATAGATAAGGGCGCTAACACCCTAGTCAAAACCTATATTGGGGCTTTGATAATCTATTAAATAGAAATTGATCAGAAATCCTCAATTCAACTCTAATTTCTCAAAATATGATCATAAAATAGGTACATTACAAGCACAATTGGATCCATGAGTTCATGAGGGAGCTAAACTTAGTGTGAAATTGTCAAGGGTGACAATTTATGATGGTATTTATTAGAACAAGGAGTTAAGGATAATGTGAATCCTACATCATACCTTGCTAAAAGAGGTTTAAGTTTCTAATCTTCTTCTTTGTCTACATCTCATCCTCCATCATTTATTATATTTATAATATCTCGTGGTAAGTGAGTTTACTTTTCTTCACAAGAGAAAGGATTTTCTCCTACTCCTTATCCTCTATCCAAGAAAAAGCATATTTTTTCAAGGCTTCTCAAAGTCCACTTGATTGCTCTTCCTCCTCCAGACTGTAAATTTTTTATAAAATTTGCCCCTTTTTGTATATTATCAAGTGCATGGTAATTCCACCAATGGATGTCGAGTATTGAGTAATAAAATATAGCTTCTTGATTGTGGTGTTATCACTCCTCCATAGATTGATGCACCTATTCATTCTAAACACTAAAGTCTAGCTTCTATGGTGTTTCTCCACACTGTGTGGCATTTGTAGCTCCATGTGTTTGATCATTTCCATTCATGGTGGTACAATCTTACACACAACCATATTCACTCTATTGTAGCAACATGATAGTCTCTAACATGTTTTTCCTTTCCTTTATACTTGGCGGGAAAGGATAACTAGTTTTGGGAGGTGTATATTTTTTCAAGGATACCTTCTTCCCCCTTTCTTTTCCTTAAAATATTAGCATGACAAGTATGCCAATATTTTAAAGGGGGGGTATATAACCCTATCCATTTTCATTGGTATCTTGTGAGCTTTGACTTGTTGGCATACCCTCTTTTTGGTGGTGTTATTTATAATACCCCCTAATGCATGGTTTTAAATTTGACTCCCATGAAGTTAAAATTTTGTATAGCCTGTGAGGTGATTCATCCCTTGTGACATTAAAATTTTATGTGCTCCCTAAGACGTGATTGTAAAAATATTCCATGGATCTAGCATAACAAATCTTGCTAGTTTATGAACTTGAGGAATGTCTACATGGCTAGCTAAAATAACATAACTTATCTTCCAATGGAGCCATGTGTTTTATGATTAAACTAGTATAACAAAGCTTGCTAGCATTGTGAAACCCATCATATTGCATGGAAAACTAGCATAATATAACTTGCTGACCAATAGATCTATGTAGCTTATGAGTGATCTAACATAATGCATCTTGTTGATCTTTATGTCAAGAGAACCTTCTTTGGTATAATTATATTTGATGGATGAAATTTGGTATTTGAGACAAATTTTAGACTGGGGTCTCTTTACCTTACTGAATCAAATCCTTTTTTAGTATACTAACCTTGTGTTTGTGTCTTATTTAGTGTTCTAATTATCTTTTGTGTTATGTTTTCTTTATTTATACCTTATGTATTTCCTATGATTACTTCATTTATTTTGTGTGTTTTCCTTGTGTATCCCATGTGTATGCTTCATGTATTCCTTATATGATTTTTTTTTTTTTTTATGAATATTTTATGTATACTTTTATGTGTATTCCATTGATCTCTTTATGTATGTAATGAAGGGTACTCCCCTTACAACCTAAAACTAATGAAAAAAATAGATAATGGAAAAAACAAAATGCAAGAAGGAAAGGAAATTTTCTATTATCATTGATATGAAGATGAAATTACAACATTATATTTACCATCACATGGGCTTTCTGATTACATAAATCTGCAAGTATGCAAATCAGAACCACCATCTATATGTTGCTCTCGCCTCCTTCTGTAGTCCCCCTTTACATCCTTTATTTGGAAGATGTAACCACCCTAGAATATTTTGGAAAGTGTAATCACCCTAGAAGCTTATGGAAAGTGTAACTTCCTCAAGAAGATATTTTGAAATTTTATTAATTTTGGTATTATAACTTCATGTGGTCATAACTATTGATCTGACCATCGGATTTTCTATTATAACACCTTTTTCGGAAAGCTATGGAGAATTATTTCATCAAAAAGTAGGGCCCAAAGGCCATACACTTTCATTTTCAACCAATTTTAAAGTCCATTTGAAGCCTCTAATTGCCTCAAAATTGACTATGAATATTTTACTAGGATCTTTGGAAATTAAAATTTTAATATCTCTCAAATGACAAATGGTATTGAAGTGATTTCTTTTCCATTGGCTTCAATTTACCATTTTGGGGGTTTGTGTAAGATTTTGTGTCCAACTATGCATTTAAATGCAAACTTACTAAAATAGTACCCCTGCCAAAATTAGCCCTAATTGAAAAGAAACAACTTTTTTTTTTAGGGTCATGCAATATTCCTCTTACACCTTGGATGCTCCTACATCAATACAAATTCTCTTTACACCCTAGATGCTCCTCCATCAATATGAATGAATCTTTTATTATCTTGCATGCAATAAATCAACTTCATGTTTGTCTTAACATCATGGATTGATGAGGTCTTAAGTTGGAGGCTTGTGCACCCCTCCAACTTGGTTTCATCTTGTCTCTTCAATAGTTTGGTAGAAGAAATTATTCCTTTAGTGTGAGTATGAACATAATAGAATACTCTCACTAAACTGAGGGCTAAATGTAGCATCAAAAATTACCACCCTGACAATTCAATACTACATGGACACCCTAATTTTCTTACAACATTAATTATAATAACAATTTATTCATTTTAGGGTCAGATCATAAAATAAATTAAATTTCATGACATCCCAACAAATTTGGGGAAAAATCACTTAATCAAGGGTGGTAGTGCCCTTGACCTTAGAGGGGACCTAATTCAAATTAGATGTATTGGTGTCCATCCTTGGAGGATTTAAAAGATCCTAGGTTGGCCTATGATCAAAATATCAATTGGAATACATGTATAAACAAGTTGTATTCTCATTTTGAACATTAGAAGGAAATTATAAATAAGGAACTATTATGATGCATTTATTTTGAAGATGTATTGAGTTATCCTCTATATGCTAGTTGCAATAATCTATTGTGTTTTGTGGACTAATGTATTGCAGGTCTTCAATCCATTTGAGAATCCATAAAAAACCTTTGGTGGAAACACACAATGTTGGAATCACTTCAATAGAGATTTCATACCAAGGTAACATTATCATTTATCATTTTAGTCAATTATTTTTTTGGCCTCTACCCAACTTAGGGCATACCCTCTTGATCATCATTATTTTTTGTACGTGGAGGTATAAATACTAAAAGAGGTTTGACTTGGACAAGCCCCTATATAGCACAACCTTTCCCCCTCTTTTCATGTGTGTACGTTAGAATAAAATTTTCATCAGTAGAAAATCATAGGAAACATAGAGAAAATTGTAACCTACAATCTAAAGTTTACATATCCCTAAAAAATAGCATCTCCGATCAAGGGTACCATTGCCCTTGACCCTCAAAATTAGGCCTAGTTTTCAATAGTAGGTTCCTCTCTGTATCTCCTTTGCATATTTTTAATTATTTTGATAGTTTCCATTTTTATGTGTGATAAATTATACTTTTAGATCTAGGTTTTATGTCAAATAGGATTTTTAAAACACATAAAAATTCTCCTCTTTGTAACTCAAGAGAACTAAACCCTAGGAGATTGTCTCTCCCTTGTGGCAACTAGTCAAAACCTCAAACCCTACTTGGTTTTTGTTTGAATGTGGATTCAAAGAAAAAGGATTTGAAGATTATTTATCTATTAGTTAGATCTAAGATCCCTTTTTCTACTCTATAGTAGATCATTTATTTAATTAATCATTATAAATATACAAATCCTTGTGTTTCCTTAACCCATGATGACTATTATTAGCTTCAAGGAGATAAAAGGGATAATTCTTACCATCCAAAATCATAAATAATAGTACTATAAGGGTGTGATAGTCCTAAGTCCAACCATACATTAGTATAAATGTCATAATAACAAATGGGTTGGTTATCCTATCTTGAAGACTTCATGAGATTGATGAGAACATAAATCTCGTTTGAGCACATCACGCCATACCAAGCCTATCCCATAATGATCTAAGGAATTAGATGAAAGGTATAATATCCATTCTAAATGGTCAATAAAAATGTTACTCAATCAATAGTAAGAAAAAAAATCATAAAAGCATTTATAACAATGAAGGTTATTAATATGCATAGGAATGTGGTCAATGAGTTTCCTTAATTTATACATAAATTAAAGAATAATTTGTTTCAATTAATTTGTTGAGTACAAGTTTGAAGATGACCTTGCAATTGTGTACTATTCCTAGGACAAAGATAAAGGGGCTAGATTGTAGTGGAAAAAAATTGCATCAAAATTAAGTGCAAACATAGGACTGATAATCAAGTGGATAAGACAAATGTATAAAGATGTGTAAACATGGAAATGTGGACAAATAATTGATTCACATGATTATGTAAAAATGATAAGTGAATAGTCGATATTGGCATGGTATGATGGTTGAGGTGTTGTGTTGTTATTCTTACCATCAAGGTTTAGACCCCATTGGGATGGAATTGTTGAGAATTTATATTGGGGATAAGGTCTCTTGTTTGTGACCTCACCAATTCATAGCTTTGGATCAAAAATGTTTACCCCTCTTAAAAATAAAATAAAAATAAAAATAAATAAATGATAAGTGAATAATATAAAGCAAGGGACCTAACATTATATAAGATTATAGCACATTATTAACGAAATACTTTAAAAGATCTAAATTTTATTTTTAAATAAGATTGTACCATTTGTCAATGTATCTCAATATCAATATATATGCCAAAACTAATCCTTCAAAATAGATACAAAACTAGTGGAATATTATAAGTATATGTAACTTCACCAATACAATTAGAATCTTCTAGCTTTTTTGTCTGCTTTAAAATGTCTCAAGAATATAGACTTATTTGGCAATGTAAAAAGGGCCATTATGGACGTGCAATCTTCAAATTTAACTTGGTATAGGTTTCGTATAGCCTTTTTAAGTCGGGCGACGTCTACCCAGCCATCAAACTGCACATTTGATCATATTTATTAATTAATTGAAATTAAAAAATCCATTGTATTCTAATTTTCAATTAGTTAATAAATATGGTCAATTGTGCAATCTGATGGCTAGATAACAAAATACTTTAAAACATCTAAATTTTATTTTTAAATAAGATTGTACCATTTGTCAATGTATCTCAATATCAATATATATGCCAAAACTAATCCTTCAAAATAAATACAAAACTAATGGAATATTATAGGTATATGTAACTTCACCAATACAACTAGAATCTTCTAGCTCTTTTGTCCATTTTAAAATGTCTCAAGAATATAGACTTATTTGGCAATGTAAAAAGGGCCATTACGGACATACAATCTTCAAATTTAACTTGGTATAGGTTTTGTATAGCCTTTTTAAGTCGGGCGATGGCTACCCAACCATAGACTGCATCATATTTATTAATTAATTGAAATAAAAAAATCCATTGTATTTCGATTCTCAATTAGTTAATAAATACGGTCAAATGTGCAGTTTGATGGCTGGATAGACAATACGTTTTAAGTCGTAAGCTCGTTTTGTCCCTTTGTAGCAAAGAAAGCCCTAAATGACCTTTGGCCCTCCTTGCCACTTGGCAAGGACTTCCCCTTATTTTCTAAAGTTAAAAGCCCGCCAAATTTTAAATGTGTCTCTGCCACGTCAGCTTCCAGTATGATTCTGCCATGATTTTTTACTAATAATATAACTTTGCAGCTCAACTTAGCAAGGGCGGTGTTGGGAGACGAAGAGGTAGAGCGGTAGAGCAACCGTAATTGCAGAAGTCTGTAGAGCTTCTGCTAATCCAAGGAAGACCTCAATATTTTTGTTTCTCAGGCATGGAAGGCTCGGAGTCGTCCGAAGCAAGGAGCAGCAACACCAAAGGCACGGAAGGCTCGGAGTCGTCTGAAGCAAGGAGCAGCAACAGCGAAGGCAATGGCAGAAACAGTTATCTGGGGGTAAACAGGCTTCATGTTGGGAAGGTGGTGAAACGCAGCAGGCGCCTTTGTCCTATTTACAAAGTTGACAAGTATGATTTCCGCAGAATCGTCCAGCAGCTCACTGGCTGCCCGGTTGCGCCACAACCGCCTCCTCCGCCCCTGCCTCCGCCCCGAAATCCTGCCCCGTCCCGGCTGCAGAGAGCAAGGCCGCCTCCGCTCCAGTACGTTTCTTCCTTCAACAGGCTCGTCTCCAATCCCAGTCTGGCAGCCATGAACTCCGTCTCCTCATCTTTTCAGCCTAAACAGCAGCATGTCGCCGCTTCGGCAACCATTAGCGCTGCCTCATGCGCTCCTGACTTTGCCGCCGCCGCCGCCGCCGTTTCATCAGCCATGCCGTTGCCTTCGCTCCAAAATTCTTCTTCGTCTGGTCTCTCGTTGCCGATTTATTCCCCCTTTCAGTCGTTAGCGCCGTCCAGAGCAGTCTGGGCCAACCCAGGGCCCAAGGCCACGGTTCCCCATGAGACCGACCCGTCCAGCTTCGGCGTCCCTCTCCAGTTCCCTCAGGCTGCGGTAACCAGCGGCACAGGGCAGAAGCAGACAAGTTTGCCGCTCTCGCCTCTATTTCTGCCGTACTCGCCTGTCGAGAACAGCCAGCAGCAATTTCCCTATGTTTCACCATTGCCTTCACCTGGTTCGCAGTTTGAGCTTTCGCAGTTGTTAGCGGGGTTGCAGGTTCCATTCTCGCTGGGATCCTTCATGCCGCTCTCGACCGCTGAGCAATTTCAATTCGGATAGCTGCCTTCTCCCTCGCCTGGTTCCCTGTTCCCCCTTTCACCGGCTACTCAGTTTCGCTTTTCTTCATTTTAGACACAGCCCTCATTTCATTGATACATTTTTTCGTTCATAAATTTTTTTTCTTCATTTTAGACACAGCCCTCATTTGTTTGATACATTCTTTCATTCATAAAATTTTACACTATTCTCGTTGTAAAGATCCGGTTTCTTCCATTTTCTTCTCATAAGTTAGCAATTCAGTGGTATAAATATGGTTTCAGTGCAACATAAAAACTTGAGCAGTTTACTCTATTGTGCTCAGAAGCCATTCTTCATTTTTTACTGTGATATTCTGAAGTTCTCCAATTTTTATCTGGACTACCTAATTTAGGATTCAGATTATTTGCATACTGACCAGCTTAATTGCCGCGTATGGTGGAAACTGTGAACAAAATTTTTGAATCATAACAAACAATTATTTTAATTCATTTATAGCAAGAAAAACTCTTTCGTTCAAGTCATTGAAGATGATTCTCCTCCGTGTCTTGGATTTTTTAACTAATCTCTGTGACGTTCAAAAGATCTTTATCTTTACACGGTCATCTGTCTCTGCTCCAAACATCTATTAATGGAGTTTTAGAGATAAGCATTAGGGTTTAAGAAAATCCGTGCATTATATAAAACTAGTAATTGCAACCTGGTACTCCAAAGACATTTTTGGGGTTAATTTTGTGTCAATTTTGGTTATAATGAATCTGAAAGCTTTACTTATAAAAAGTTCATTTGATCTCCTTAATATTAAATGTGAGCCAATATTAAAAGCACAAGGTCCCATAGAGTTGGGTTATTTTAAATTGAAGTACTTGTAATGGGAAATTTAAAATGATACATGAGTTAAGCAGAAACATAATCTCTTAGTCACAATGCATCAAAGAAAAGAGTATGAAAAATTTAAATTAAAAGAAAACATTTGCTAGAAGTGTTGGTTATGCAATTTATATTTGAGTAAAGTATTTGTAATGGGAGATTTTAAATGATAGATTAGTAAAACATAAACAGTTACTCACAATGCATCAAAGAAGAGAGTATGATAGATTTAAATTAAAAGAAAACATTTGCTACAAATATTGGTTATGTAGTTTATATTTGAGTAAAATGGGAGAAAATTTATTAAGAGATTAAGGTGGAAGTTATGTATTTTATCTTATGGAAAAAAAAATTCAACATTCATATGAATATGAATCCTTGTTCAATGAATCCTTAGTCTGAAAGAGCTCATTATGACAACTTCCACAAATCAAATTCTCAAAACCAAGTCAACACAATTATGATATGCTCTAAAGTTATATCAAAGGTCAGAGAATCTCAATGAGCAAACAACCTATATGTATATACAGTTCTCTTCTAAAAGAAACAAGAGATGTCACAGTCAAAGCCTAAAACAATCTCATAATTTGAGAGTATGGTATTAACTTATTAAGATAGAGCGCTGATAGACCTCATTACTAAAATTTTTGTTCAAAGAGGATCTCATAAGCGTGAGATGCCATAGTCAAAGACTAATTCAAAAATGGCAAGAAACAATCTCATAATTTGAGAGTATGGTATTAATTTATTAAGATAGAGGGATGATAGACCTCATTACTAAAAGTTTTGTTCAACAAAAGATATAATTCCTCAAAATATATTACAACAGTTCATAACAAACTTTATCAATCACAAAGCTTTGTGCTAAGTCAATAATGATACAACAGCCATGTATTTTATTACTATGTGAAGGCCAAAACATCAAGTTACTTCAAGTTCTTTTTGGAGCTCTTGTCAGGACCAACTATCTACAATGATTGAACAACTTGGCAGACCTACCATTTTTTTCATTTTGAGTTGTACAAACACAAAACAGGTTGATTTGCAAAAAAAAAATTCTTTTGTGGATTTCTTGGTGATGGATCCCTCAACAAAGACTCTAACAGATAGTGTTGTTCAAAATCCACTTACAACATCTTTATATCTCCATCATAGATTTTCAATTTTCCATGAAGAGGTGATTGAAAACCTTTTACATGCAAAATATTATTGGTATAGATATGAATGGCAACATTGTGGCTTTGCATGTAATACCCCTCCTCTTACTGTTTGGATTTAGTATTTTTCAATGCAGTTGTTTGCTACTTGTGACGATGATGATATTATGTGTTTTGGTTAGTTGGACTTTTGATGATATTGTTATTCCATTAGTAGACATGAGCATTTCATATGACATCGTGGTTAGTAATGTTAGTTGATTTTCAGAAATATATTATGATGCAATAATTTAATGAATTATGTTAGGAGATGAATTGTTAGTTAGAAATGTTGATTTATTGGTTATATTATAATTGTTAGAATAGGTGTGATGAAGGACAATATGGCATCACTCGTTCGCGAGTGCCCTGTTATGTTGCGATTCCTTCTCACAATGCAGTACTTTGATTTAATGCTTTGATGATTATATATATATGTATGCACATGTACACAACTTCGTTTGTATGCAGGATTTGCAGGTATAAGTCTCAATTCCACCTGCTTCAGCAGGACAGGGCGAGCACCAATAACCCAACGGTTAAATGTTGAAACAGAGGTGACAATGAAGTCCTCCCGTTCCATGATGTCATGTCGTCTCATTGTTTGGTATAGTTGTTTTTGTGTAATTGTCATCGTTGTGTGTCGTGTTATGTGTTTTGTCTTATTTTATTTATGAGGGCATTTATAATTATGATTTATCTTAATGATTGAAATAAATTATTTTATTTTAATGTTGGATTAAATGGTATTTAAATATTTAAATATTTTAATTATTTTTGAAAATCATATATTGCAAGTAAATAATAATTAAATATTAAATATGGCTTAATTATTTTAATCAAGTAAATTGGTGGTGGATAATTATGTGAATAATTTATTTAAAATAAATATGTAATGTGAGGTGCAAGAAAAGTTGCAAAACTGGAATTAAAGCAATAAAACAAATAAAAGAATAAAAATATTGTGTGAGCCAATAGGAAGAGAGATCAGGAAAAAAGCTAGCTTTTAAAGAATTGATTTTCTTTTAATTTTGGGATTTTTTTTGTGAGTTTTTGAGAAAAATGGGAATATTTTTTTTTATATTATTATGAATTTTTGGGGGTTTTACACACACAGACACACAGAAGATCAAAAAGTGGAAGTTGCTCAAGTTATTGGGAGGTATGTTTGAATCAGAGGAGATTAGTTTTGAATCTTTTGATATTATCTGAGGAGAGCTTTAGGAAGGAAATTTGTCTTCAATCTGTTGCTGGTATTGTCTTGGGAGGTTCGTTCTGGACTAAGGATTGGAATCGAGTTCGAGGGCATTAGATTCAAGCAGGCATCTTCAGATTTGCATTGGACTCTAGGTTCCTCTCATTGTCTTCTTCTTGTACCCTTTTATGTTATCTGTTTGCTTCAGAAAAAGAAAAATAAACTTTATTAAAAATGATTCTTGTGAATATAGAAAACTTCTGTTGAATTGAAAACTAGGGCAAGTTATTAGACTGGAAACAAAGAAAATCTTTTGTAAGTTTAGGATAAAATGATTTCCTTGAGATTAGAAAATGAATAAACCAATAGGCCTGCCTTGAAAAGAAACATTCTTGTTAAAATTTGGGAATCATGTTTTGCAATCAAACTGAAAAGAAATTCTTCGAATTTGTTTTATTAAGCCCTAATTCTCTCTTATATTTTTCTATAGAAAAAAGTAATTAATCTTCGTATTTGGGATGATTTTGTTGTATTATTTTAATAATCATGAATATATTTATAGACTGTAAATATTCACTTTTCTGTAATTATACAGAAAACTCTGTTCTCTGTAATTATTTATGTTTACATATATTTAATATACATATATATTTAAATTTATATATATATGTTATTTATGAATTATCACATGTATTTTAGAAATTATATTGAATTGATTTCGTGCTTTGCAAAGGCCGAATTTTCGGCTGTCAAAATCCGTATTAAAATAAACTAAAATAAAATAAAAATTTATAAATAAACTATATTAAAAAAAGAGAGTATATTTTAGAGTATGGGAGAGGAGAAGGACGGCGCAGGGCCATACCCCCTCCCCTTCTCTGCGTCAGGCCACTGACTGCGTAGTAGTCCGTGGACTGCTGGCTCAGCAGTCCTACGGACTGCCGCGTGCAGTCCATGGGACTGGCGCCTATGGATGGGACCTCCCAAGACAATACCAGCAACAGATTGAAGACAAATTTCCTTCCTAAAGCTCTCCTCAAATAATATCAAAAGATTCAAAACTAATCTCCTCCGATTCAAAAATACCTCCCAATAACTTGAGCAACTTCCACTTTTTGATCTTCTGTGTGTCTGTGTGTGTAAAACCCCCAAAAATTCATAATAATATAAAAAAAAATATTCCCATTTTTCTCAAAAACTCACAAAAAAATCCCAAAATTAAAAGAAAATCAATTCTTTAAAAGCTAGCTTTTTTCCTGATCTCTCTTCCTATTGGCTCACACAATCTTTTTATTCTTTTATTTGTTTTATTGCTTTAATTCTAGTTTTGCAACTTTTCTTGCACCTCACATTACATATTTACTTTAAATAAATTATTCACATAATTATCCACCACCAATTTACTTGATTCAAATAATTAAGCCATATTTAATATTTAATTATTATTTACTTGCAATATATGATTTTCAAAAATAATTAAAATATTTAAATATTTAAATACCATTTAATCCAACATTAAAATAAATAATTTATTTCAATCATCAAGATAAATCATAATTATAAATGCCCTCATAAATAAAATAAGACAAAACACATAACACGACACACAACGATGACAATTACACAAAAACAACTATACCAAACAATGAGATGACCTGACATCATGGAACGGGAGGACTTCATCGTCTCCTTTGTTTCAACATTTAACCGTTGGGTTATTGGTGCTCGCCCTGTCCTGCCGAAGCAGGTGGAATCGAGACTTATACCTGCAAATCCTGCGTACAAACGAAGTTGTGTACATGTGCATATACATATATATAATCATCAAAGCATTAAATCAAAGTACTGCATTGTGAGAAGGAATCGCAACATAGTAGGGCACTTGCGAACGAGTGATGCCATATTGTCCTTCATCACACCTATTCTAACAATTATAATATAACTAATAAATCAACATTTCTAACTAACAATTCATCTCCTAACATAATTCATTAAATTATTGCATCATAATATATTTATGAAAATCAACTAACATTACTAACCACGATGTCATATGAAATGCTCATGTCTACTAATGGAATAACAGTATCATCAAAAGTCCAACTAACCAAAACACATAATATCATCATCGTCACAAGTAGCAAACAACTACATTGAAAAATACTAAATCCAAACAGTAAGAGGAGGGGTATTACATTGCACATGTGCATGGTTTTTTATGGATTCTAGAAGCCCCCAACATGGATAGTCCATATTGGTCCAATGTCGATGATGTTACCATCGAAAGGCACTTTTTTGATAGATATGTTTCAACTTGGAATCCACATTGCCTTGTACAGTGTTTGCTCAGAATGTATCATTGTTTTGAAGAAAATCCATGCTTGCTTTCCATGAGCTAAATTCTTTCCAGTAATCCAATAATAAATTATGAAAAGTTGCTAAATAAAGTTCAAAGCACACAAAATGCTCTGAATATACTTGTTTAAGGAAAAAAGGAGAGAAATTACAATGTCAGTATAAAGCACCTTGGTAGCAACAACTTACCTCTACCTTGACATTTGATGCTAAGTCTAATGAATCCTACAAGCCAGCAAGAATGGTGATCCCCTAAATATTCATATCCCACCCATGCTTGCAATATGGCATGCCAATGTTGATCGCCAACCAATTGTTTCTAGGAAAATCATTTTAAATTATATTTCTAAATATGAAGCTAAATTTGAGAAGCAATCAAAAAATTATCTTGATATGTTGAAAAGATGTGCAAATACAAATATATTTGAGGATAGAGCATTGCTTGCATATCAAAAATTCATGATGAATATTCTTGTGGAGTGTGACATCTCTGCATAGGAGATCTGCCATATGTTATAGGAATTGCCTCTTCTCACTTCAATTCAACAATATGTTTGTTTGAATGTTGGTGAAAAAGCATGGTTCTATATAAATAAAGATGATGCTAATGAAGACATTTCAAAAAATTATATTCATTTCTATATGCAAAGGAATCTAGAGCTAGTTGGTGTATCCCTAATTGACTTGGTCTGCCTATATACACATTTACAGTAGCACAAAAGGCTAAATGGAAATTGAGCCACCAACCTGTAATTGTCCTAGTGTACCCATTGTTCAAGACTATTTCTGGTGAGGATATAGAAATATTTGAGACATTTTTTTGGACTAAACTTATGCTATAAAAACCTTTCTGAATCAGAAAAATAGATATAGGTCTTTCCAAACAAGAGATCATACAAAATTGGAAAGTTTTAAAAATAGTTGGTTATCATCCTTGCCATGTTAATAGACTTCTAGTTGTATCTGTGATTGAAGCAGAACATGGTAGTGATACTTATGATTTGAACCATCAACATCCTATGGATGAATATGAATGAGAATTTTCTCTCAGCTTGGTGCAACTACTAACTTCAGTATAAATCAGCTCCAGCTATTGGATATGCGAGACTTTGATTTGAACCATTCATGGAATACAAACCATGTGCCTAAACAACTACATAATATTTCTTTGCAATTCATCCCATCAGTCAGGGCACATCGTGAGCAACCTACGATACATTTTTTTCTTGTAAATACATCATCCCATCAACTTTCACCAAAACAACAATTGGCTCTTCAAATCATCCAATCCCATCACACACAACCTTCCCCCAAAGAACCTTTGCACATAATCATTCAAGGGACAACTAGCACTAGAAAATCCTTTTTGATAAATTGCATTAGGCAACAAATAAACACATCTACTATTAAATCCAATAGCTTGTTGCTCACATTGGCCCCCATAGGTGTTGCTCTATACAGCATATGTGCCTCCACAATCCATACAACCCTTCAAATTACCATAGAGTATATGAATCCTTTGCAAGGTCGGGCATTGAAAATATTCCAAGAAAAATTTAAAGATACTCAATACATTTTGATAAATGAAATGAGTTTTCTAGGCCCAAAGTTTCTGCTAAAAATAGATAGTTGATTGCACCAAGCATTACTTGATAACCAGAGGGAGTCATTCAACAATTTCTCCATCATAATTTTTAGTGATCTTTCCCAATTGCCACCTATCATAGATACCCCTATTTATTCTTCATGGTCATCAATGGTAACCTTATGGCATACTTTCATAGTTTTGGTCACATTGGACACTATTTTATGCCAAGAAGGAGATAGCCCTTCCCAACAAAAGATTTGATTGATCCTTCTCCATATAAGAAATGGTGAGGCTCTCCACAATGACTGGGAAGATATTATGAAACAAACAAATAAGATGATCTCAGCCACAAAAAGAGAAAAATTTGATGTTGGTACACATTTGTTTGCTACAAATGACTTAGTCATATTCCACAACAAGAAAATGATCAAATAGTTAAACCTATCGATAGCCATTAGCATTACTCGAGTAGTGCAACAATAGATATTTGATCATGGAGATGATGACTAACTTCTACTATAATTGCTACCTTGTGTTGGTGAATAGGTGATGCTAACAAAAAATTTATGGATTCAAGTTGGCCTAACCAATGGATCCCTTGGTCTTGTTACAAATATTCTATACAATGCACATTGCAAACCACTAGATCCATCTGACTATGTTGTTGTTTGCTTCCAAAATTACATTGTCCCACCATGGGACCTTGAAAATCCAAGAGAAATCCCCATCCCAGCTATAACTCGAGGTAGTCAAACACAAATCATACTCACCATGGCATGGGGAATCACAATATATAAAGCACAAGGATTAACATTAGATAGAGCAATGATAAATATAGGCAGCAATGAGAGGAAAGGGTTGAATTTTATGGCTATCTCTCATGTTTAATCAATTAAAAGACTCCACATTGATCCAACATTCTCATTTGAAAGATACTCTAGACTTAGCAGCAACAAATACACTGCCTGACATCATAGTGAAGAGGTGCGGTTGGAACAACTCAAGCTATTTCCAAATTCTTTTACCTCTAGCTCATGCACCAGCTTATAGAAAAGCCTCTAGAATAATTATTCTTTTATTTGGTTGAAACTGTATACCACCTCTTTTCAAGGATTTCTAAGCTAAATTTTATAGAACCATACCATCTAATAATTTGTGCAAAATGGGTATAAATTCAAAACATGGACAGAGATAGTAGACAATAATAAGTAGAGGACAACAATTGTACATGCTAGTGTCATGTTTTGATTATTTGATTCTATTCAAGTATATATTCAAGTATTCCACAAAATTTTCCAACAATATTTTTTTATACGTCACTGATTCATTTTAAATTACGCACTTATAATCTCTTTCCTATTTTTTGTGCCTATATACTCTATGTTTGACTGCCACATTAAATTTCCCCCATTTATTCAATGCTTTTCATCCTCTTTATCTTTGCACTTTAACGATAATTTTGTTCCTATTTACTATCTTTTGTACCTTCAGCAATATAGTTTTTGTAAAATTCCCTATGCAAATATACACCCATAAATATTAATCTGTTGACTTCTCGTTTTAACATTTTGTTTTGTCATACTTTTTGTAAATGACATTCAGAAGAATACACTCTTTTGGATATTCCACATATCCATGTTTGTCCCAAAAATTTTAAATTTCATGATGTCAATTCTTATCAACATACCTACAATTCTTTTTCAACCAATTTTAACATGCAGTACTCTAAACATATAGTTGCAACTATTACAAATTGATACATATGCAGATACAAACAACTTCAAGTGTCAAAGATGCATAGAGATTGCAACCAACAATTAGTAGAGTCCAAAACTTCTATAAGCCAATAATGTGTTTTGAACATTTCAGTATATTAAACTATATATATGCACATACTCTAGAAACTTTTTCAAAAAAAATTGTGTTTCATTTAACTAATAAGTTAAAAATTCTACAATCATGTTGTGTTTTTTATTATCTTTGCCTATATACCTTGAGTTTTAACATTTGTGTTGCATGGTTTTCTTTTTTAGATTCTTATGTCCTATTGTTAGCTTTTCTTTTAGGTTTATTTAATTCAAATAGCTGCAAATGTTTATCTACAAAATTCTCTTTTTCATCATTTCTCTCTTTCACTCTTCCTACATATTGCATTAAAAAATATAGTCTTTTCTAGATTTCTTTTTGTTTTTGTCAATTATGATAAAACTCCATGTTATTTGCAACAGGTTAGTTGGGCTTGTTTGCAATGATAATCAAGTTTAATGCCCGTGTGGTTTTCCTCCCTTCGAGTTGGCCACTTTGTTCAATGGAAATAGGATGGTAGGCTTTGGCCTCCACAGGTTTAATACATCATAACGTTCTTGCTTGATGCCATGCAAGGGAGTACATGTAATATTCTTTGTTATAATATAAGGATGTCTATTATTTTTCTTACATTCTAAAATAATGCATCGTGGTGTCCGTTTCACACTAGGTTACTCAACAAAGGTGCCATCCACCTTCATTAGATACTACATTGGAGAGCTTCTCAGTCATTCTGGCATGCAATCTACAATGTTTCAGCTTTTATTGTTGTTGTAAGCCATTTTACAATGCATTTTTTCCATTCTATATGCATCTAACTAGAGTCATATATTTTAATATGTTCAAACAAAATGTTTCTTTACAACAATATCATATTGGGCTCAATGCAAACATAGATGGAGAATGAGATTTGAAGCCCACATTTTGGACAATTGATACCTAAAAGATGACCATAGTTGTAAGTGTAAACAAGATTTATTTTATAGATTTCTATTTATTTTCTTGCATATTTTGGAGTGTACTTTTCCACACCACAACATTGAATTGAATTTAGTTCTTGTTGCGCCATTACACCACAATGCTAGGGATATATATCTATATCTATATCTATATCTATATCCATATCTACATATACATACATACATACATATACATACATACATACATACATACATACATACATACATACATACATATATATATATATATATATATAAATATATATATATATGTAATTTCATACATATATATATTTATATAAATATATATACATGCATACATACATACATATATATACACATTAAACAATCATTTTTTGGCACTTAGGGCTTCTCGAACTCTTCTAGGGTTTTTCACCTAAAAGGAGAGAATTAGGCCAAAAATGCTAGAAGGTTCATTCAAATTATGTTATGTGTGATATTTTCTAGGCTAAATGAAATAAAATAAATGAAAATAAATTATCTAAATGATTGTATATGAATGCAAAACTAAGATTTATGTTATGTTTGAAAACACACTATGATATTCAAAGAATGAATTAAATGAAGAAATGATGCAAAACAAAAAGAAATAAGATGAAATAGAGTGCACCTAGATAAAGTTTGATCAATCTAGAATGTTGTGAAAGTTGTTTGAATTTATTAAATTTTCAGAGTGGGACTCATTTGCCTAGGGTGGTGAATTAGTCGTCTTGTTGAAAAAGTGTCTGAATCTGGTTTTTGACTGTCGGGATCTAGAATATGACAAAATTTAGAGTTTAAGTCCTAAGGTGGGACTCATTCACCACTGATGGAAAATCAATCCTCTCCCAAAATTCTATAAAATTAGGAGACAACTCTGCAACACCAGATATGGGAATATCTACTTGTTGGGTTGCCGAAGTCAATTCTATAGGAAACAGACATTAAAAATTTAGCAAGCTTGAAATACAAATAAGTTGATTTGAAGCACCTAGTTCACTTGTTCTCCAATTTTCAACACCTTAAATATTTTTAAATATGCATGCAAAAGGCTGCAAATACACATGAAAGAGAGGAAAAATGGTTAGGGGTTAGCAAATAGGGGTTTGCCTTAGTCAAACCCCACTTTTAGTAATCAAACCCTCAATAAAGTAATGAAATGCAAAAGAGTAATAAATCAACAACATGCAATGCTATCAACTTACCAAACCCTTGATGATGCAATTTTGAATTAATGTCAATGGGTGCCCCAAAATGCTTGAATAATGCTTGATGAAATGATGTAAGATGCTTGAATGCTTGAGATTGTTTGAGTATGATATGTGAATGTTGAAAAATGAAGTAGGAGAGTTGTAAAATTAGGTGAAAATCACTTATTTATACAATTTTGTGTCTTAGTAGCTATTCATACCTCATCACAGGCTGACATCAAGTGTTTTTTAATAAAAAACTGAAAGGAAATTTCAAATATTTTGAATTTGGAGCTAAAGGGAGACTCATTCGCCACCCATGGCAAATGGGTCCCACTTAGGGCTTGAAACTAGGTGTCAAGAATTAAGTTGCATTTAATGTTATTTATCAAGATTATATTCAAAAATACACTTAATTAAAGCATATGAGGGCATAAAGGGGTCAAATAAGTCATGAAAAAGGGATAAATAGTGAAGTTGTGCCTAGAAAAGTGTGAAATCTTGTTACAAGACTTTACAACACTTCAAAATAGGACTTGATGATGTGTAAATAGATGAATTTTAAGTAAAATATATTAAATAGAGTCTAGAAGAATGTAGAAATGTTTCACAACACTTCACAACACCTTCACAAGACTTCATTATTTGAATTTTAATACCTAAATATGCATGTTCAAGCCATGTTACATCATAAAATTAGAGAAAAATAGATCAAACATCATGTAACAAGACCTAAAAGGCCAAGAAAATGACAAGGGGCCATTTTCCTATGGCACATACATACATATATATACATGTATATACATATATACATGTATATACATATATATACATATATACATCCATATATTATAAGTATGAGATCAATTATTTGGAACAAAATATTATAGAGAAATAGGTAACTTGTAAAATAACTATTAGGAAATCACTAAAGAACAACATACGTCTAATTCTAAGTATTATCCTAATATCTCTTACAATTGTTACATAGGCTACTTGTCTTGTACCAATATGTTGCATGATATTTTTTTTCCTTGGTATGTTTCAACCTCCTTATAACAATCTATTAATTGTCATTTTTTTGTTGTTTGTATAGGAAGAAAATGTATTGAGCCACACTTTTTCCTCATCCCTTTCTTTTGTTTTTTTTGTCCTATGTACGGTCTATGCCCCATGCCTATTATTGGTTGTTATCTATGCTCATCCTTAAATTGTTATATGCATTTTGTAGAGTAGAAGCTATGTATAACAAACTCTCCATATCTACGGTTTGCAACTTGTAGGATCTCCATATGTTAAACTTCCATATAAAATATGTTTTAGATGTTCCGCCATTTAAGAGACTCTAAAATAGCTATTACAAAAACACTTGAGAATTACAGGTAAATGACAGATGGTCAAAAAACCCACATCAAATACAAGTTTAAGAGAGGTAGGAAAACATACATAGGCCAAAAAAATGGAAAAAGGCAAATGGTTCCTACTCATATCCCATTTATGTGTGATTCTAAAGTGTTATTCTAATACATCTTTCAACTATTACATAGGCTACTTTTCGTGTACCAATATGTTTGATGATACTATTTTTCCCTCATTTGTTTCAAGATCTTTATAACAAACTATTAATTGTCATGGTTATTTTGTTTGGATGCAACATGTTACATGTGTTCTATCAATATGTTCCATGATATTTATTTCCCCTCATTTGTTTGAAGTTCCGCATGACAAATTGTTCTTCATGGTACTCTTCTAAATCCACATCCCCATAAAAAACTGTTCATTGTCATTGTTTGCCTCTTATATGCTGTATATTTCAAAATTCTATTTAATGTGTCTTATCTCTATAATATTTAGCACTAGATAATTTTCATTCTAATACTTGTTATATAAGTGGAAAGACACTTAATAATCACGGGAAAAGCATAGATGGTTAGAAACCCATATTAAATAGACTTTAACACCATGGAGAATAGAACAAGTGACCTTAAATAATTTGCAGTTTGTTATGAGCAAGTGGATATTGATACAACACAAGAAATCTATGTAATATTTGTCTCCTCAATTTAAAATTCAACCTGCATTATTTGGCACTAGATATTATAGACATAATATAGGGATTGTAAAAGAACTGTTAGAAAAACTCTTAAGAATCATAGGTATGTGGCACATGATCGAAAACCCACATTAAAAATATCAATAAAACATAGCCATTCTATGTAATAGTTGAGTTGTAAATTGAAAATTTGAGCTATGTTCTTTGGTAATCAACCCACATTAAATACAAGTGGTAAAGCCAATGGTCTCCAATATCCTACACAAAATGGGTATTAATGCCATAGACTTAATTCAAAATTCGGCATGCATTACTTGCAAGAAAATATTTTAGGTGAATACATAAATTCTAAAAGAGCTATTAGAATAACACTTAAAAGCCACTAAACTATTTTTATCTCCAAAATTTTTATACTTTCATACTAGCTCTTTGCATATATATGTGTGTGTGTGTGTGTGTGTGTGTGTGTGTGTGTGTGTGCAATTACTCCCATGTTAATCTACAACTGCTCCTATGTAAAAGGGTATAACACCAAAGGTGCATAGAGATAACTACAAACAATAAATGAAGGGTGAAAATATTACTAACCCCGGCCATTTTTTTTACGAAAGAAAAAATATTTATGTGTAATTTCTCGATCCATATAGGTGCATAGTCTCTTTGAAGTCTCCAAAATGTGTATAACATCAAAGATACAAACATTTCTAATAAGGAATAATAAGCAGAAAGCAAAAGACAAGAACAATAAATTCATTACTCTAACACCTCTTATACAATTTATGTCTTTTCTTCAATATTTATTCCCAAAGAACGTAGCTCGAATCTTGTATCAATATGTTACATGATATTATTTTTTTCTCATCTATTTCAACTGCAAAGTCATCCAAAAAGCTTAGTTCCACACACTAAAAAGACTGCATAATGACTAAAAATGGTGCATAAAGTAAATTTGTATCAGTGTGGACAAAAAAATAGTTTCCTGGCCTCTTCAGTTCCATGTAACCATTCACATAGTGAAGCAAGCATTGTGAATGTATCCCATGGTAAGTCAAGTGGAACATCATCAATAGAATCATTCCTATCAACTTCTTCAGACAGTGGCATTCATCTTTATTTGGCTTCAATTACCGATTGACAAAATCATCACAAGAATAGATTGACCAATCATATCCCTGTTTAGAAGTGAAGTATGAAGGGATTCTACCTCAGAGTATAAGATCACTAATGTTGCACTTGTAATAGTAATGAGCATCTAAATCAGTACTCAAGATATGTAACTCACTACCTCATTCAGATGGTTGAATGCTTCACTCAAGTTGTATCTCATGTTGGGTCCCTTTGTGGGCCCAACTAAAAAAAAATCGTTTTCAAAAAACTTCATGCTCAAATTCACTTGGTGCATCTTCTGGATGCATCTAAAGTTGGAAAAATGAACTGGCACTAGTACACAAGCAACAATATATGACTAAATAAACTACTAAAAATTGTATATAAATGACTAACTTTAGTCATATGATTATTAATAGTTTATTTGTAGTCATTTATAACACCACTAAATTTATGACTAAACAATTTTAGTCATTTATTTAGTCATTAATTTTAATTATTAATTGTAGTCGTGTGACTATTTTAGTGGTTTATTTGTAGTCATTTATAACACCACCAAATTTATGACTAAACTATTTTAGTCATTTATTTAGTCATTGATTTGGTCATTGATTTAGTAGTTAATTTAGTCATTTATTTAGTCATGGTAGTGATTTTTTTAGTCATATATTTAGTCATTTAGTCATTGATTTAGTAGTATATTTAGTGCATTTTTAATTTTTATTATGTGGTAGTTTATTTTATTAATCAAAAAGATCACTTATCAATTATCTAAAATATTTGCTCAATAAAATAGCAATGAGAAGGTAAAATTAACTTATTTTATTAATCAAAAAGATGTTACATATAGTTGTGTAAGCTTGAAAATGGAGTTACAATTTATTGTCCCCACATGAAAGAACTTGAAATATTACAATACATTTCCAAGAGAGAAAAAAACTAGCTGAAATCTACTCCAAAACCTTGCCTTTATGTTATTCAATAGCTTACAAAAGAATAGGAACCTAACTATTCTTTATAACATAGGTGGAGGTGTGAGTTTTGGCCAAGGAAATGCACTTGGCAATGCCAAATTCTAACAAGTGTGCTTGGAAGTTGTCATCTAAAAGAATGTTGGGTATCTTTACATCCCAACCGTGAACAATGCATTGGTTAAGTTACGATGAAGATATGCTAATCCTTTTGTAGCACCATAGGCTATCTTTAGATGAGTATCCCAGTCTAATTTAATCTTCTTTGATGTTCCTACACAAAAATTTAAAATGTTTGTTAGGTTCTCCCCAATCTATTTTGATCATATGGTAGAAATATTGATTGGACTCATATTTCATAAATCTATCATGTTTCTATATAACATCATTTGTTCACCATGCAGGATGTCCCAAAGACTTCCACTTACCATGTAGTCATAAAATAGAAATAAGAAAAATATAGAATTGCATAGTACTAAAAAAAATTAAAAAAGAACTTGGAAGAAAGAATGTTGAAGACATTCAGTTGCAGTTGGCACCTACATTTTTTGTACAACCTCGACTCTATCCACTTAGTCCAAAACAAAAATCATGTGAACCAAGTTAGAATCCCCACATAATAATAAATGACCAAAAACTTCATATGCTGACAACAACAAAAGTAAATACTAAACAATAACACTCCATGAACTGCATTCACAAGCATAAACTTGAAATATGAACTTTTAGAAAAACATTCAAAAGAGCACAAAAAAAAAGACATACCTCAAGACCTAATTCTAAAGCTTTCTTTGCAACAACTACAACTCCAAGCATCACATTTGATTTCAATTTATGATGGAAAATAAAAGAAAAAATCATTATTCTCACCTTAAATCCAACCTTGTTGTCCAAGCATGCATACCAATCTGCCTTCATTTCCTTCAAAGGAACTCGATCATGTGGTCTACAAAAAAATACCACTAAAATATGGCATTTAACCAACTCAAGTTACTGCCAATGCTTTAAATACAACATTCAAATATGGCATTTGAACAACTTTTTCACTTTCTAAAAATGAATAGATACCAAATAAATGAAATTTTCCCATAAATCATAAATACAACTACAATACACTCACCATTTAGGACCTGAGATACAAGGTTTGACAGAGGATAGATCCAACTTGAGGTAGGATGAATAAACTCTCACTATTTTTGGATGTAGTTACATAACTTAGTGTATGCCAACAACAAATAGGAATCCATTAAAATTTAAATTAAATAGAGAAAAAAAATCAGCCCCTACCTCATTATAGTCCACAAACATCCTTTTTGCATGAAGATAAGCATCATTCATTTTTATATATAGTTGACAAGCAAATAACATCAACAATTGACAAAAGGTATGTATTTCTATAGAAGTAGAAATTATAAGTACTCACTGTCTCATCACTACAACTAGTCAATTTGAAATACTTCAAAGTAACATGATTTTTAAAGGCTAGGACTAAGAGTCAATTAGTACTATTTTATGAAAATAATATAAAGGTTTTATTATTCAATCATACAAATAGATTTTCCACCTTGGTAGGTACCTCCTTGATAATAAAGAGGCTTGTCCAGCCTTGATAAAGCATACAGTGCAGTTTGATTGGACACAAATTATAAATTGATCAACCAAGAGAGGAGACCAACTAAAAATTGAGCACATGATAAATTTGCATGGCCAATGTCAAGAATAATAGTGAATATAGGCTAAGTATTTCCAGCAACATTTCTTTTTTAGTTGGATCCTAAAAATGTTGCAACTTATGTTCTTCTCTAAAACATTTGTACAAGGTTCAAATAGTAAAGAGATTGATGAAAGATAGAGGAATTAAAAAGATACCTAGATGTTATAGTTCGATATGCTCTAGTAGACATATATGAAAGATGTGGAATCATAGACAAAACACCTGAATTGTTTGAAATAATGCCTTAAAGAGATGTCATCTCATGGAATGAAATGATTGATTGCAGAATGTTCAAAAAATTGATTTTGCAAGGAATCTCTCAAAATCTTTGAATTAATGAAGCACTTTGGAATTCACCCTAACATTGTAAGCTTTGCTTGAGTTCTAGGTCCATGCAGTCATGCAGGTTTAGTGGATGAGGTCTGCACATACTTCACACGTCAGTAACCCTTATTGCATTACAATTCACATATATAGTTGATCATTAGGTGTGCATGGTTGACCTTCATGACCTTTGAGGCATTTATTCAAACTCACTACCTTTTATATGCTACCAAATTTTTCACACATGTCTACCAAAGAATTTTATCAAATAATTCACTTCCATGCTCATATGGTGAAAATCCTAAAACAAGCGTTTCAAACAAGCTATGGATTCCAACATTGTAAGCACTCTGGAACACATCCTAACATTGTAAGCCTAAGATTTGTACTTTTACAGATAATCTCAATACAGTAATAGTATATTTATATATATGCAATTATATGTTAAAATAATACATACTTGATCTATTCTTGTGTACCACCAGAAGTTGAATTTGATATGGCCCATGTTGTTTCTTTCTTAATATCAAACTCAACAGTTTAAAGGAGCTGAACAAGTGGAGGAACGATGTTTGCATCAATCATAACCTGTAAACCAAAATATCCATTAACAAATAGAAAACCTTAAAATAATTTATTTTCACACCATTCAACAAAATGCTTGTCTAGTCAACATAAAAAAAAAAAAAAAGACCTGAATTTATTCTTTGTTTCTTGCGGTTATGATTGAAATGGTCCAACAAGTTTCCTTCTTGATTCTCTTCTTGTGATTATGAGTTAGGAGAGCTAATAGCCAAGGAAGTGCTTGATTGTTTATTATGTACTAAAATTAAATGAAAAACCATAACATAAGTCAATGAAATAGTACAATGACAACATAATACACTTGCAAAAAGAACAATTAATTATTGATATGAAAATCTGAAGAAAATGTCAATATAAACTTATACCTGAGTCTCCAAATCATTGCCAATTACAATATTTCCCATATTTAGAGAGCTAATATAAGGATAGATGGATAGTGATTCAAGGAAAACAGTTAGAAAAAACTCTACTCACTTTGCTCTAGACAAAAAATCCATCTACAAACTGAAGCCTTCATTGGGACAACCAACTTTCAATGCAATATCACTTTTCCAAGCCACTTTTCCTTTACAAAACCTTGATTCAAAGCACTCCAACTGAGAATAAGGCATAATTTTTTTGTGGAATCCTCAAAACCATGTTAAAAAAAAAAAATAATAACTAACTCAAACCATTTCCCAACTTAAACAACTCAAAATTGAGAGCTTCCACAATATACTATCTCAAATCAGCAATTTAGGCAACATCAAGTTCCCAAGCCCTTTACTCCATCCCAAGGCTACAAAAAAATGTATATATTTCTACAAAGCATGATTAAACTATCTCCTAAACTTGATTCAAGGTATTTCAGTAAACACCTACTCAAAAACCCTTTATTTCCACTTCCAAAATATGATTGTCATAAGTTAGTAAAGCAAGATTAGCATATAAATAATCAAAAAAAAATTTAATTCATCAAACCTTCTCTTGAGAGGACTCAATACAACCTCTTGAAATGCTTTCACCCAAGTGGAATGTCAATTACTCCATCAAAACACAAAGAATTCACTAATATCTGTCAATTAAAGGTTGTCATGAGACTGTCATAACAGTACAGTCAATATGCCAATGGTCTCAAACCTATGAACTTACAAAAACTAATCAAGAAAAGGCTCACAAAACTCCTAAGCACCTTTTAAAGGCACTGTTATTCAAGGGGAATCTATTTTGCATTATCAAAACATAAAAACCTACTGATCGCTACCCATTTTCATAATTTCAAGTAAAATACAGACCTAGGGCTTCCTTAAAACTGTCCAAAACCAAAAATTTAAGGCTTGCAACCTTGAAATATTTTAAAGTAAACTTTAACCCTTCTACTCACCAAATTTCATGAATTTCCAACAATGCAAAATGGAGAAATTGAATTTCAAAGGCACACTGTATACCCTAGTTCAAGGTTTTTCCTGTTTGGAGAAAATTGCTAATAACTTTCTCTATGTACAATGGATTTAAATGAAAAAAAATGTATAATAATCTAGATTCATAGGGCCTTCATTTCAAATGGAGTAGGAGAGGATTTGACTAGAATTAATGGTCATACAATGGCCTACAGCACAAAAAAAAAAAAAAAAATGTCAGAAAGGTAGGGTGTTTTATTGAATTTCTTCCTCATACAACTGTCCCCAACATTCCTTGAAGATTGTGAGGCCTCAAATTTCCTTTTTAAACTTGAACCATCACCTAAAACTAAATTTTCAACTTCCCACCCTTTCATCTTCCACAAAATGTTTCATTTTTTTACTTTTCCAATTTTGCATTAAGAACTTTTGTCAATTGCAACTTCTACTTTACATGCTTAATGACAATGGAATTGTAGAGGTTATTTAAACCTCTGCAACTTTCTATTTTCAAGTGTTGCAGATGTGATAGGTTTCCAATGGAATCAACAAGTTTATTTAAACTTCTATAGTCTTCTATGTTCAAGTGTTGCAGCTGTGGAAGGTTGCCAATGGAATCAAGAAGGTTATTTAAACCTCTACAGTCTTCTATGTTCAAGTGTTGAAGTTGTGATAGATTGCCAATAGAATCAGGGGGATTATTTAAAATTTTACACATTTCTATGTTCAAGTGCTATAGCTGTGACAGGTTGCCAATGGAATGATGGAGGTTATTTAAATCTATACAACCTACCATGTTCAAGTGTTGCGGTTGTGACAGGTTGCCAATGGAATCAGGAAGGTTATTTAAACATTCACACCCTTCAATGTTCAAGGTTGTAGCTGTGATAGGTTGCCAATGGAAACAAGGAGGTTATTTAAACCATCACAATACTTTAGTTTTGAATGCTACAGCTGCAATAGATTGTCAATATAATCAAGGAGGTTATTTAAACCTTTGAAAATTCCTATTATGTTCAAGTTCTACATTTGTGATAGGTTGACAATGGAACCAGGGAGATTATTTAAACCTCTACAACTTACTATTTTCAAGGATTGTAAATGTGATAGGTTGCTAGTAGATTATGGAAGGTTATTTAAACCTCTACAATCTTCTATGATCAAGTGTTGCAGCTACAACAAGTTGCCAATAGAATCAAGGAGGTTATTTAAAATTTTACACCCTTCTATGCTCAAGTGTTGTAGCTGTGACAGCTTTCTAGTGGAATTGGGGAGCTTATTTAAACCTCCACACTCTGTTATATTCAAGTGTTACAGCTATGATAGGTTGTCAATGGAATCAATTCCAGATTGGGTTCTATGTTCCAAATTGGGAGCCTTGGAATAGGGAATGGACATCCATCAAAGAATAAAGGATAGAGGAATTTTGTCAGATATTGTAGTTGCAACTGCTCTTGTAGAGATGTATGCTAAATGTGGGATCATAGACAAGGCGCTTGAAGTGTTCAACAAAATGCCTCAAAGAAATTTGGTCTCATGGACTGCAATAAATGCAGGATATACACAAATTAGATCTGTTGAAAAGGCTTTAGAAAATTTCAAGCAAATGCAATTTGCAGGTATAAAGCTAGACTCTGCAACCTTTGCCAGCATCCTCTTTTCCTATTCCAAAATGGAAGCTTTGGAATAGAGTATGGACATCCATCAAAGCATAATAGAAGGGATATTTTCATCTAATATTATAGTTGGAAATGCTTTTTTTTTACATGTATACAAAATGTGGAAGCATAGAGAAAGCATGTGAATTTTTTGACAGAATGCCTCAAAGATATTGCTAGCAATGACTCACTCTAAAAATAATCGATGGACAGCCTGATGGATTTTACATCCATAAATTGGATATTAGTTTTGTTGTTGTTTATCTCTTTCATTTTCTGGCACAACCCAAGCTTGTTCATTGGAAGGATGCAAAACATGTGTTGCAATATGTCAAAGGTACTCTTGACTATGGCATTATCTATTAGAGAACAATAGGTTTAAGGTTGAAAATTTATATGGGCTTTTACTGCACCACATCATTTGATACTTAAAGATTAAGTACTGGCTACATTCTCTCTTTAGGTTTAGTCATCATTTCATAGCAAAGTAAGCTTCAATGCATTGTAGCTCTATCTTCCAATGAATCAAAACAAAAATAAGTTTTAAATCCTTGCTATAAAGTAAAATTTCTATGTTGAATTTTGTGTGATCTCCAACTTCCTCAAACACTCCACCTTTCTGTGACAATCAAAGTGTTTGAAGTTGATGAAGAAATTATTTTATCATTCTCACACCAATTACATTGGATATATTTCTACCTTTGAAATTTGGTTGATATTGGAGACACTTCTCTCTTCTACTACACATCTCCAAAGCAATCTTTTGATCTAATGACCAAATCTCTTGTTTTTATTTTGTTTGTTAAATTTTAAAATAAACTTGGGGTTGTTTCTAGTTCAGTTATCAAGGAGGGTATTAGATATAATATAATCCTTAGAAATATATGTCAACATTGTCATTTATTACTTTTCATTATGTAATGACACAAAACTGTAATTATATCTAGTTAAGGTAAGTTACACAATGTAAGTTACAATGATCAATGTAACTTCCCCATACATTAATAGTTGCACCCTACACAATTGGAGAGTGTGCTAGAAATTTGTCTACTTAGAAAGCCACATACATTCTCCTACTCAATTGGTAGTTGTTACTTGGGTTTGTGACTCTGTATCAATATTACCCTTTTGGTCCATACCAGAGTACTAGTTTATTTATTATTCAATGCTAATGTTGCATCTTAATAACCATATATTTGTCTAAAAATATGTTTTCCACACACCTTAATATATAGAATCTAGCTACCTAATTTTCTGATATACATCATTTTAACAAAAAAAAAGTTATTTATCATGGTTGTTTATCGTGGCCTTGTTGAATAATGTACTTAAAAATTGGCTACAAATAAAAATAAATAAATAAGGAAATTTTATTAAGAACTAACTAGAAATGAATTTAATTGAGTATTGAGGAAAGTTACCTGAGTAAATATGGGTTCCTCATCATTGACCTCCTTCACAGTAGGGATGCAGCCACTATAAAGATACTTGTTGAATATCATACCTACAGTGTATAGTTTACAAGGAAACAACCCACTGATGAAATCACATAAAATAAATATTTCAACTTTGATAGAATTTCTAGCAATCAATTGCTAATAATTATCCACTAAAACTTGCAAAAACCTCTATAAGATCTTTAACATGCTAAAAAATTGTTGTGATCTCTTTACAATAAATCTTGAAAAAAGAAGATAACTGAGTAGAGTTAGCAACATTCTTTAGAAATCATAAGAATTTTTTAAGTATACTAGCCATTTTGATGTCTTCTTGTAGTTTGAAACATTATTTTGTATCATTGTTACATTGTTCTTGAGAGTGGTAGCTTAATATAGCTCCACAATACAAAATATGGTTTACCTGTGTAGTGTAACAGTGACATAGGAAAATTTTTCTTTGAAAGAACCAAAGGATGACTAGACAATCGAAGTGTATAACCATATATCTTTTTGTAATATCAAGGATAATTTTTGAATCTTCCATGCATTCCTAATCTAAAAGGAAAGGTCTTTTTCCTAATCTGTATGCAGACATGCTTTTGACATTGTCAAAAAGAGAAAAACTTCCCTAATGATGCAAAGGCATGGCCAAGCAGTTCTAACTCTCCACATGAGAGAACAAAGATGTTGGAGAGCACATCAAGTCAATGAGAACAAAAGTGTAATGTTTTTTACTTTTAGTTTGTAGGATTCCTCTATTTCTCTATAGATGTATGATAAATTCTCAGTTCAATGATGGGGAACAACTTCTGAAAGAAGAAAGTTGTGTCACAGTCTGCTTTCAATCCAACAAGAAAAAATGAAAGCTTAGTCTCTTGGAATGAAAATTCTTGTTCACAAAACAAATGAATAAGAATGAGGTAGTTAAGGTGTTTAGAGCAATTTAGAGGTCACTTTTAGGGTTCCCTTGGGAGTGGGTCAAAGTCAAACTCCATAAAACATTAAAAAATGCTCAAAAAAACACTTTTTGGATGCTTGACTTGACATGTATGAAAAATGTGGAAGCATAGAGAAAGCATGCAATTTTTTTGATAGAATGCCTCAAAGAGATATCATCTCTTGGACTACAATTATTCTTGGATATGCACAAAATGGATTTGTTGAAAATGCTTTAGAAACTTTCAAGCAAATGCAATTGGCAGGTATAAATCCAAGTTCCAAGACCTTTGCTAGCATCTTTCCTTCCTATGCCAAAATGGGGGATTTGGAATAGGGTATGAACATCCATCAAACCATAAATAATAGAGGAATTTTGTCATATGTAGTTACAATTTTCCTAGTAGACATGTATACAAAATGTGGAAGCATAAACAAGGCATGTGAACTGTTTGACAAAATGCCTAAAAGAGATACCATCTCATGGAATATGATGATTGTGGGATATGCACAAAATGGATTTGTTGAAAAGGCTTTAGAAACTTTCAAGCAAATGCAATTAGCAGGTCTGAAGCCAAATTCCACAACCTATGCTAGCATCCTCCTACTTGTGCCAAAATGGGAGCTTTGGAGCAGGGTATGAACATGATGCAAGGTAGAATGATCTTCACCTTAACAACACAATCCAAGTTAGATAAATCATCAAGCTAGGTCATAAAACTTTGACTCAACAATTTTCCACTATAACCCTGCCTTCAACCTAGTAGGTCTATAGATCTATTTTTGCCAACTTTTCTCATATTTTTTCTTAACTACAAGGACTCTTGACAATTTTGAATACCCCTTCAGGCCAAATTTAACATGTGTCAAACTCAACTAAGCTTTCTTTGGAGCAAAATAGTGTAAAGCTTGATTCCATGCTCTCCCTAAAGACTAATTAGGTCTATTTTGCAAAGCAAGACCTCTCAAATCTCACAATAAATTTCAAAACCCACTCAGATCTTCTAGACTATCAATAAAAGGACATATTCATCAGGTTTTAAGTCTCCAAGTCCTCTCTATAATGTTGAACCAACAAACCCTTAATTTCCTTCAATTTAGCTAGGGTTTATTCAAACTCTGGGTTCCACAACTCATACAACCTTGAAAATTCCACCAACACACTTGAAAATATCTGCACACTCTTAAAATATCATCTCATAGTCTCCACTCGCTGTATTTCTTCAAACTCCCACTCAAAACCTCATATTTCATGCACTAAATCATTGTTTTCTTCAGAATAGTCATAGTCTTTCCCCTTCAAACCTTCACACAATGAAAATCCTCCACTCTACCATCCTATTTCCATATACCTATTCCCATTCCATAGAGTTATAGGTGTGAAAGTATGTGGAATGGGCTCATTTCATGTTTAGGGCTTCAAAACTTGTGAAATACTCCTACTAGCTCGTTAGGGAAAGATTGCTCTGAAAACAATACTAATGCAATGCCTTGACCTCAAATAGATTCAAAACAATGTTAAGACAAATATTCAACAATTTTCAAAGTTGTGTGAACAAAATCCTTTTGTACAGTCATGTAACAGTGACTGAAAGTTTAGTTTTCAATGTAAAAATACATAAATTCAAATGAAATAGGGGTATATTTTATTGATTCTCCTTCTCAAAAGTTTCAACAACCATGCCAAATGATGGTTACATGATTTTATACATTTATATCATGAAACTCCCTCCAAAAACCAATCAACTTCTTTACAACTTCCCCTTGAATGTTGAACTTCCTGAATTTTGCAATTGCAATCTTGATAACTTTGTTACTTTTGGCAACTTTACACTTTTTACCACTAAACCTTCTAAACATCACTAGAATGACTTCAAAACATTATTTGATGGTCAAACATGAACTTATCTACCATAACCTAGAACTTGACTCACTAAACCCATAATAAGCCTTATTTACATATCTTGCTCTTGCAAGCATGATTAACAACATTATCACATTCCTTTACAAAAATGAGCACTAGATACAATTCTAATGGTATTTTTAGACCTTATTGACTCATTGCATGACCTTAAAATCATAGAAAACCTATATCAAACCAAACTTAAGCAAATTCAAATGTCAGTTGGTTAGTGCTCTTGCACCAAAACATCCATCAGAGCATACTGGATGGGGGATTTTTGTCGGATATTAAGGTTGGAAGTGCTATGTTAGACATGTATGCAAAATGTGGAAATGTACAAAAGGCACATGAACTATTTGATGGAATACCTCAAAGAGATGTCATCTCATGGAATGCAATAATTGCAAGATATGCACAAAATGGATTTTGCAAGGATGCTCTCAAAATATTTGAATTAATGAAGCACTCTTAAACATATCCTAACATTGCAAGCTTTGTTTGTATTCTTTGTGCATGCAGCCATGGAGGTTTAGTGGATGAGGGTTTTACATACTTCAATCACATGAGTAATGGTCCAAGAGCACCTGGTAATTTCATGCATCAATGAGGTAACTTTAGATTTTTAGATTTTTAAGCAAGTTATTGTAAATTTTCATAAAACTATCAAAACCCTAGATTAGGGTAAATAGTGACATAAAATTTTGGGTTTCTCTCAACTTGAACATTGAAAAATTATAATTCTTGGTGAAAAGAGTCCTCACAACATGTACTTTCATGTTTTGAAGTTTCAGACCATAAGGTGAAGGCTAGTATGTGAGAGGTGAAAGTTTAGGACTGAAAATCTGTGTACAGTCCAGAAAATAGAGTTTCAAGGTGGTTATCATCTAGGATTGGTTCAAATACTTGGGGAGAAGGAATTTTGATGGTTAAAAAAGTATATTCAGGTCCAAAACAATATCTTTGAAGGTTTGGTAAAGAGTATTCAATATTATAGCTTGTAGAATCAATAAGCCCTAGTGCTTGACTAGCCTAATTAGGCCTAAATTCTAGTGGGGACAGTCATTTTTGGAGTTTATTCTCCAAAGAAACCCATGTTGGTTTTCATATATGTTTTAGAACCCCTTTAAGGGAATCCATAAAACTGATCACAGTCTAAAAAGGATCCCTACACCTTGAGATATCTCTGACAGTTCCATAAGGCATGGCTACAAGGAATGTAAGTAGTCATTGAAAGAATGTTAGCCAAAACAAGAAACCTAAGTTCCTAGAGTATAAGGTGAGTTTATTCATATTATTTCAAGCCTAGTAGAGCTATCCCAAGTGTTAAATCAGTTATTTGTAGCATGGAAATCATATTTGGGTTTTGTGGGTGCCATAGTTTCACATTGAGGATAGGTTGAGAGAATAAGTCATCAGTTGATCTGGAGGTTGAGTGTTTTGGAGCCTCTAATGAGTTTTAAGAATATAATTCAACTTTTTTGGGTCAGAAGGAGTAAAATATCAGATTTGTACCTTTGTAGAAGTCATTAGTTTGAGTAGTTTTCTTGTGAACTCGAAGGAATAGAAGGGATTGAGTCCCTGATTGTAAAATTTGTAATCATGTGAGTGATTTTTACTTCCTTTGCATTGTATCAAGTAAGCAGAATTGCATTATGATGCAGTACAAGAGGAAGAAAACAACTATCTTAGTTTCATTAGATAAATCTCAAACCATTTCTTGTTTGTTTTATCATCACTGGTTCAATTTCCCTTAACAAAAGCTCAACTCAAATACTCAAATTAGAAAATAGATTTCTAAACTTCAATATGACCATCAAACCACTTTTAACCTCTTGAAAATGACTGAAACAAAACAATTATGTTCCTTAAAACATTACCCAAAGATATCTTCATACACAAATTGTCTTCAACTTTCCATAATGACACTTTTTGATCACCAAAATACAAACTTGATTTTTTATTGAACCAATCAAATCCATGCTTAATGCATATTCATATGAGTTAAAAAAACCAAATAAAACTCTTCACAAGGTCCAAGAAATCATAATTCTTAATTTAGTTATAGTTCCTTCTTTAATTGGCCTATATGCTTGCAGTACTCCATTCACACTTAGTCAAAGATAAATTTTATTATACTCTTCATTTCAAGACTATGATTACCTTTTTGGACACTCATTTGGGATTTTTAAAACATATCCAAAAATCAATATATGTTGTTTTGAAAAGAAGTGCTCAAATTAGGATTTTCCCGTTCAAGCAACTAGGCCAATTAGGCCACT
Organism: Sequoia sempervirens; assembly: GCA_007258455.2. Lineage (NCBI taxonomy): Eukaryota > Viridiplantae > Streptophyta > Pinopsida > Cupressales > Cupressaceae > Sequoia > Sequoia sempervirens. Next base: position 135,408 of record VDFB02259780.1, on the reverse strand, counting down.
CTTACAAAGGAACACCCCTCAAACTTTAACCTCAACCTCTAACCACCACAAAAATTCTTTATTTAGGTTTCCAATAGACCAAATACACGTTTTCAAGAAAAATTAGGGGGTTTTGTCTCACCAAAAGACCAAAACTCCTCCCAACTCTACCAATAACTCAGAAAAATCTAAATATACCTGCACATACTTATCCAACCATTATCCATAAGTTTCCAAATGGATTTCTTCTAACCCTAGCCATGAGGGTCTTCAAAGAGAGCAAAAACCACACTGTAGCAGCCCAGGGCTTTCTAAAAAAAGGCATAAAAACTCATTTCTTTACCCTAAAACTTAGATAATCTTGAATATTATGTCCCTATAGATATTCACACCAATTTTTAGGAAATTTCATTGTAGAAATTAAGAGTTATTGAATATTTATCGCCTGTTGCCATCTTCAAATCTGAATCTCACCGCCTAGAGGAAATTTGATATATTTGGAGCAAAACTTAATGAAATTGAATGAAAAAAAATGGAAATTGAAGGTGATTGACTCTACTATCACTTAAAAACATTTATCCATGCATTTGAGTCCATACAAATCCGTACAAGGGTCTGAAATAGTAAAATTATGTAGAAAATGCTTAAAAAATAGAGTTCTTCTTTATTCAATCTTTAAAATTCAATCACCCAGAAGGTTTTAAACATACAATGGAATTTTTAAAGGAATTTAAAACATGAATTTTCACCTTCTAACTACTTTGTAACTACCTCCCATCATTTTAGAATCTTATGACTCTTCATCTTCTAAATGTTGGTTTATGCAACTTTTACATTTTTTGCAAATTTTACCATATGTTGACACCTTTTAGAAACCTCTCCAAAAATGGACTTAAGACTTAAATAATGACCTATACATATGAGAAATGTTCCATGAGACCATAATACAATGGGGTATCATCAACATTTGATTGTCTTTCAAAATTTTTTCCTAGGACTCATTGGTGCTCCTGCACCACATTACACCTACAGTTGATCATTATGTGTACATGGTTGAACTTCTTGCCCATGCTGGCTATCTCGAGGAAACTCTAAACTATATCATTAAGATTACATTAAACCTATTGTGGTTGTATGGATTTATTTTCTTGCTGCCTATAAGTTACATATGAATATAGACTTAACTGTATTTACAGCCACACTACTCTTCAATTTGGATCCTAAAAATGTTGCAACTTAAACATCAATCAACACTGAAAGTGTAGATCAACTTGCCCCAAATATTGGTGATTATAACCAATTGGTGGATGGCTAAACTGTTGAGTGGCTTTATTCACCAAAGTGCAAACATCGCTGAAATCCACTAGTTCATGCCATGTGGACATATCATATGCACCTAGCCTTCTACTTTCCATCAATGGCCACAATTTTCTCCTCTCAAGATTGACACCTTCAATACATGGTTGAGGAGATTGGTAGCTCAATCTACTAATATACTAAAAACACTAGATTGTGCCAAGTAGCCACCATTACCAAACAAGGACCCTAACATAGACTTGTTGCACCTCTATCCCAATAAAGATCATACACCTCAACATCCCTTTGAAAAAGGCTCCATTTTGGAGATTCCCATGCTAACAATAGAGACCTTTTTGGCAGATCAATATATGGAAGGCCATAGTATGATTCCAATGGAGAAGGAATAATATTAACAAGTCATAATGAGCTGCAATATTATTTGTCCCTTATGAATCAGCAATTACCATTTGAGAGCTAGTTTATCTCAAAATTAGTAGATCATTTAAATACAAAAATTATCCTAGGTACAGCTCAAAATGCAAGGGAGTCATGCATATGGTTGGGATACACTTATCTTTACATTTGCATGCTACGAAACCCAGTTCTATATGGTATATTTGCTAATGCTTTATAGAAAGACAATACCTTAGAAGAGAGAAGGGAAGACTTAGAAAGCATAGTTGTGATTTTCAATTTAGTACATAGTAATTTTACTATGGTATTGTTAGACAAGTATGACCCTTGCATTTTACTTTAATGGTAATTGTTAGTGCTTCTGATAATTGAACTCTTTATTCTAATAGATACATTTAGCTACAACTATCTTGGAAAAAAGTAATTTGGTGAAATATAATTGGAAAAGTGGATATTTCCACGTTATTGATCTAGGACGGATAGCCAGTTATTACTACATCACTCATGGGACAATGGCTACTTATAATGAGCACTTGAAGCCAACAATGGGTGATATTGAATTATGCTGATTATTTTCATTAAGTAAAGAGTTTAAATATGTGAAAATAAGAGAAGAAGAGAAGATGGAACTTGCAAAGCTCTTAGACTGTGTTCCTATTCCAATGAAGGAGAGTTTGGAGGATCCAAGTGCCAAGATCAATGTTTTGCTCTAGGTGTACATTTCATAGCTTAATCTTGAAGGTCTCTCCCTCACATCTGATATGTTGTTTATTACTTAGGTATGTATTTATATTGGAAACCTATGTAGCACAAATCATAACTATTTTATCAATTTATAAGTGGGTGAATTGAATAATGTATCCTTTGTAATGCAAATGATAACCATTTTCTACCTTTTTATAAGTGGGTGTCCTAAGAATTTTGTGTTTTCCACAAAAATCTAAATTTATCCCTGAGGATGTTGTGCACGTCCACCCTCCTACTTCTGTTTCTAACCATACAACCCATCCTTAAGTCCTATCTTCTCCAACTCATTCACCTTTGCTAGACAGAAGGAATTTACAATTTGTTGTGGAAGTTGTTGGATGATGCACACTATGTAGTTCTAAATAAATTCTTCTTCTTTGGTTATGTGTTGCAGAGTGCAGGTCACCTCCTTAGAGCACTTTTTGAGATTGTCCTAAAAAGAGGATGGGATCAGTTAACAGAGAAGGCACTTAACCTGTGCAAGATGGTTGGAAAGCGCATGTGGAGTGTTCAAACTCCACTCTGGCAATTTAAAGGAATTCCAAATGACATATTGACCAAAATTGAGAAGAAAGATTTAGTGTGGGATCAATATTATGATCTTTCAACCCAGGAGATTGGAGAGCTCATTCATTTTCCAAAGATGGGAAAAACCATTCATAAGTTTGTGAAAAATTGATTAAAAGGGACTATAAATGCCTAGGTTTGAATAGGATTGAAGTGCCTAAAATAAACAACATTTTGTCTGAAATGCAACAATTTAAAAAATAATTACCTACTAAAAGCTTACCTTGAAAAGTGTTTTGTCTCTCTTAGCAGACTCGTCCTCAACACGTTCTCCATGCTTCTCCTTAGCTTCCTCCAACTGACCCTCGTCAAAACCTTATTTTCAGGTTGTAGCTCACCAAATTGTAGAAGTGAAAGGTCAATACCAATGAGGAAGAGTTTGGAAGAGTGGGAAACCAATACTGGCAAGGAAACTGCAACAAAAAGTGTGAAAAACATCCCCAAATTTTTCTTTTTTAATTTTCTTTCCATAAGTGGGAAACTAGTAGTGGCGGGGAGAGTTTGCTTTGTATTTTTTCAATTTTATTTTTTCAATTTTATGATTTTATCTTTTTTAATTTTCTTTCCATTTCTATCTTTGTAATTTTTATTAGTTAATTTTTTATTTTAATTTTATTTAATTTTATTATTATTTTTATTATTTTTCTTTCTTTGTTTCTTCTTAGTGTTTATTTTTTTGGTCTAATATAATATTTATGTTTTCTTAATTTATTATTATAACATAATAATAATATATATTACTTATTAGCAATAATAAGTAACCTATTATTTAGCTTTTGGTTGTTCTTTTTTTGCTTCTTTATTGTATTATTTTTGTTACTTGTTTGCTTCCTTTATTAAGTTATATTTTCTTGCTTTATTGCTTGAACTTTTAAATTAGCATTTTTGGTCTAATTCTTTCTTTTCTTAGTTTTTTGGTTTATTTTTTAAGTCTAAGGTTGTCTTTGGTTTGATTTTTTCCTCTTATCTTGTCATTGTCTTGTGTCTTATTTCCCGTGCAACCCATATTTCCTCCTTAATTCCCTTCTCTAACGTTTTTAGGCTTTCCTTGGTCTGCATCTTATCATTTTTCTCTTGGTCCTCTCTTTTTCATCCTGATGATGGATCATAGAGTGTTATCTGAAATGTTCATGAAAAAAACTAACACACAATTGAATCCAGAAATCTTTTGCAATTAACAATATGGATTGTGGAAACTTATTATCTTTGATCCCAAAAATTCATTTAATCGTCTTGAGCTCTATAGAGGAGTAATAGTCATTGGATTATGATCAAATTCGAAATAAAAAAGAATATAGGAGTAATAGTCATTTATCTAATCATTTTTATTTGTCTTATATCAGTCATTTATTTAGCCTTTTTTATTTGTCTAATATTAGTCATTTATTTAGTCATTTAGTTATGATTTTACCCAATTACCAAATTAGTCACTTATAAATGACCAAATTAGTCATTTATTTTCAAAATACTATTAGTGTTAGTCACATGACTAAGAGTTTTAGTCATGTGACTAAAATTTTTAGTCACGTAGTCATTTATTTCACAAATTCTACTAGTGTGGGTTGCCATTAAAATATGCTTTACAATGTTGAAAAATGGTGAAAACTGGCCAAGTGGGCTTCGGAATCTGCTTTAAAAACTAAGGAAAAGAAATCTTGAAGCCATGAAATCTTGTAGGATTGCAAACATCTAACCTGAGAATTGAATTCAATAGACGGCTTGCCAACATGAGTCACAAGGTGAAATATATTCGCTATCAAAATTGTTCAATTGAACTTTCTGTAACAATCAACTGTTCTAAACCAATTAAAACTAATGAAATCACCTCGTTGTAAAATTATCAAATCAACTCTTGCCAAGCTACCACTGAACACAATAGATCATCTGGGTACACTGAGCACATGTACAAAAGGAATTATCTTGAATCATCATCCATCAAAAGATATTGGTGGTTGAAGTTGACCTATTTGAAACATTGTCAGGAATGCAGATGCAAAATAGGAGAAATTGCATTTGGTTTTGATCTGCTAAAAATAACAAATCAGATCATGAGACTCTAAAACTTGACATGCAAGTTTGTTTTGGTATGGATAACTAAGAACAACAATCATTTTGACTTGAAAATTATCTAGTTGCAAAATGCAAGCTCAAACATGAGGCTACTTTGCAAAACAGGGAGTTTGCAAACAGTAGAAATGTGACAAAACCCTCCAGCTTCACTTTTCAAAACTCAATCAAAACTTATCATGGGAAGCTGAAAATTGACATGCATAGTCACATAGGTCACATGAGTGGGGTTGCAAATGGGTTTTGTACGAAAATCAATAGGCTTGAAATTATGACCCTCCAAAGTGGGTCACTTGGGAAGATTCTTTAGGTCCACTTCTGAAAGTGCAGAGGCAAAATTTTTGAAATGGGCACTTCAAATTTGTAAAATTTGGGGGTTCCAACAGTGGCTCGGCTATGGATGTATGCCCCCTCTGTGAATAGCAATATTCTAGATCTTTAGGGAGTAAACCAAATACTGAGTCCATAGGGTGTCCTGAAATTGATCCTTTATTCTTTCTTTTTCAACTTCATCTGGTGACCCCGGGTCATCAAATGAAAAAGGGGAGTCAACACTTACCTCTGTCAAACACCAATTTGATAAAAAAATTGATATCCCTCAACTCATGCTTGCACCTATCAAACCATAACAACATCAACAATTGTATTTATGCAAACACAAGTATCAGGTTGCCTTTGTGCAAGTAAACATTTGCTCTCCATTCAATTTTTTTACATGGTAGCCAAATTACATAGGCCACATCACTGTCAATCTCTTCTTTTTCTGATTTTATATCAAGTGATAATCTATGAGGGTGGTGATTAAGACCACATTAACTAACCCCCTTATAATGATCATGTTCAGAGGAGATATCATGATTGAAAGATAACATGCAATCCTCTTGTGTATTGAGAAAATATTGCTCAAACATTTGTAACTCCTCTAACTAAACTGGATCATAGGTCGGTTTGTCTTCATCTAGGCACCATAACCCAAACACATTGTCATGTGTTTCAACATTCTTCAAATCAGATTCATCAACACTAAAAGTACTTTTAACTTTGTTCAAATCATGACATTCAGCAAAAATGTCAACATCTAATGCATAAGTAATGTTCTCTATCTCAAGTTAACACATGATGTCAATTTCATTCATCAAATCACTTTGCAATTCCATATGGAATGTTGCAAAAAAAGATTTAGAAAATTCAAAATTTGACCCTAAACCAAAATCTTCACATTGATTCTTCATGACATGTTTAATTTCTACATCATTTTTAATTCTATCACTTTCAAGATTAACATGGTCAATAAAGAAACTTTCAAGTACATTATCAACTAATAGGCATATTGACTTATGTGCTAGAAACTCACTGCTATCTAAAAATTGTTCACCAACAATAGAGTTAGAACCTTCGTTCTTTATCACATTAAAGCATTCCTCATTCAAAACAAACATGTCCACTTGCATACCTTGAATACAAGAGAAATCATTAAAGAAAGAACCATATTCAATCTCATACTGATTGACATCATATTCACTATAATTTGCATCATATGGCTGCTCCACACTTTGATCAAAAGGTTTGGAAATGTCAACACAATCTGGAAGTCCATCAATAGGTAATAAGGTTGATCCCAAATCCATGTGATTGTCACAATGCATAACTTGATCATTCAAAACCGAATTCCCTCCTTCATCAATGTGCACCTCATCATCCTTCTCCTGTGTAGTTGACATCTCCATCTTTGCTTCATATAAGTAGTCATGAGCAGCAAAGACATAAGCAAGTTGATTAACATCTTCACCACTTCCAGCACTATGTTCATGATCAACAAATTCAACATAAACATGATTATCTTCACATTCTTCATCATCAACATGCTCAATTGATGTCAAACCCGACTCGCATTAAAAGTTAGCATCAAATGCAATTGGATCATTAACTTGTGGACAACTGATTTCATGAGCATTCATGTCTTTGCAATATTCCTGCAAAGAAAGCACCCACATATCATCCTTATCAGAGAATTCATAATTAGTACAAGAGCAATCAGTTTGACTTTCATCATGATCCTCATCACAAAAAGACTCATCACTATACAAATCATGCTCAGATTCTGTAGGAGTGCTTGGACTTTCATCTTTAGTGTCTTGATCACTGATTTGTGAAGAGATGTTATTAGAAATTGCATTATCTTCATTGATCAAAACATGGCATGGAATGATGTCTTGCATCTCTTCTATTTCTTCATCATTCAAGATATTGCAAGAAAATTTTCCATGCATATCTATTTTCTCATCATACCATGTATCTTCATTTAGACATTTGCTATCTTCACTTTGAGACATCACATTTTGTGCATGATTAAGTCGGGCTCCCTCAATAACCTTTATCCACTTAAGTACTTGATTCAAGCTATGAGGCTTCAACCCATTTAGCAAAGTACTTAGCCCAAACTCACAGATTTTACAAAACAAATCAATGCACACTGACTTCTTAGGTCTAAAATTTATGGGGATTTTCAACAATGAATCCAAAAACCTTGAAAATAAATCATGTAATGATTCCCCTTTGAGTCTCTTAATATTAAACAATCCTCAAACAAAATATGTTCAATCAGCATTGCCCAAATTTTGATGATACTCATCATGAAGCTCACTATAATATGCATGTTGTAATCATAGAGAAATTGGAGCAGTAGCATTACCATCTTGACAAGCACTTCTATTATCTAATCCATGACCTCTATCTACATGAGTCGTACTAGGATGACCAACACTCACAACCCTATTTCCTTTCATCATTGAGTATCTCAAATTATGCTCAATATCCATAACCAAATGTTGATATGCTTGGTGTAGGGTTGTAGGCTCTTTATCCCTCAACAAATAACTCAGCTTTTTGTCAAATGCTCCTAAGTACACAACCAAACATTTGGCCTTATGTTCTTAGGAATCTATCTTATTATCTTTGAAAATATGATATTAAAAGATGGGACTAACTCATATTTTCCTTTCTCCATGTTCATGAACCTTTTCCTTATCAAAACTAGAGCAATCCTTTCTCCAAATTACTCCATGAACATTGTCTTAAACTCTTAACATGAATGAATGGAAGATGCTGGTAAATAATAGAACCACTCTCTTACATCACATCTTAAGGACTAAAAAAATATTCTCATGATCACATCTTCGTGATCAATCTCATAATCATCCATCACATTACTAAACTCTTGAGAAAGTAAGGCCAAAATGTGATCACTTCATTAACACTCAAGACTAAAGTAAGAATGAAAGATAAATGTGAAATGTGTGAATGTGATCCTAATGCTATAAACCTAATGAAAATGAAAAATAAAGAATGTAAACTAATCAAATGTAAAAGTGTTTGAAAACACGGTGAGATATGCAAGCATAAACTAGAAACATAAGAAGAATTGAAAAGAAACTAATGAAACTTAATAGAACTTATGTAGAGGATTGAAAATGACTAGAAATGTGTTTTGAGATGCTAATAATTTTGATCTATAAACCAGAGTGGACTCATTCACCACCTATGGCGAATTAGTCCATGTTCAGGTGAAATCTATTAAGAGCGGGTTCTAGACTACCGGAAGATGATATCTAATGAAATCACATTGTCAAACCCTCAGATGGGACTCATTCCTAGATCATGGAGAATCATTCCACTTTCACAAATTTAAAAATTCAAGACAAGATTCTGTAGTTCCAAATCTGCACTTTCACCTTATACAAGTGTCTGCTTCAAATTCTATCGGAATGGGGTCTAAAACTGACTTTTATTTGATGATTTGACTTAAATGATGAGATGAAGACTTGAAAAACTTAGAAATGTAATTTTCAATGATTTCCAAGCTCTGAAGGATACTAAATATACACACAAATAACACAAGACAAAAATATTGATTTGTTAAGGCATGGGGGTTTGCCTTGGTCAAACCCCTTTGTAGGTAATTAAACCAAATGATGAAACAAATGAATGAAACATGAAAAAATGGAACAATTTACCTTACAATGATGAATGATATTTTATGTCTACAACAAATCATGTAGAATCATCCCTTGATTGTCTTCGAATACTAGCTTGAATACTTTTAACAAAGAAACCCTAAGTTGCATGAGAAAATAGATGATGAATGTATAATGAGAAATGTAAAGATTAATTAATTGATAGGAGATATTAAAATGAGGTGAAATATGCTTATTTATACAATTCTTGTGTCTTAGAACCCATTGATACATCATCACAGGCTGACATCAAGCATAATTTTGAATAAATCCCAAAAGAAATTTAAAATATTTTGAATTTTGAGCCAAGGTGGACTCATTTGCCACCCATGGTGAATGGGTCCTATTGATGGTGTTTTTATGCACTTCTCAACACAGGGAGTGTGTAGGTGCACTACCTCTCTTGATTGACAATCTCCCACAATCGAGTTGCAGAACACTATCCCAAGGTCTCTTGGGTGTCAGGTCATGACAGTGCTTAGATACCTCAGTAGTTTGATGTGATTTGCTGGAATCACAAGGCGGCCTTATGGAAGATACAAAGTGTGGACACAAAGCATGAAGTTGGATCTTTGAAAAGGAGTCTTAAGATAGGAAGCTGATATGCATAGGCTGTAGGTTCAAACAGCAGTCTTGGACTCCATCTAGTTATTAGATTTGGCTTTACAATGTGCAATGAACCTTGGTATTGTTCAATTTCTAAAAAAAAAGAAAAAGAGCGAAGGGAAAGAAAAGTTCCTAAGTCTGAAACTTGCAATGAATAGTGACAATGGAGTTCCTGCAATGGACAATTCCTCAAAACAATATCCCACTTAACCAGGGATTTCACAGTATCATGGAAATTGTGCTATCTTTTAAGGACTGCAGATATTTCATCCTTCATCCAACACATACATGCATGAATTAAAGATAAATGTTTGAGGCAGCTTCAAATTAAGTCCAGGATAACTTTGCACAGCTATCTACCTTCAGCAAACAGCAAAAAGTATGGACTAAGAGATCATCAACAAAGTAGGAATTTTTACAATCAGCCAACAACATTTCTAAGATTTATCCAAATAACATGAACAGCTAACTAAACAGCAAAGAGATCTAAACTAAACATGTGAAATTGGAGAAATGAATCAAATGACATGAGAGAAATCAAGGAAATACACCAAGTCAATGTTATTTCTTATAAATTTATGTAGCATGCCTTTACAACAACTCAACTCTCACTTTTGCAAATGAGGGGAGTGCTCTATTTATAGTTTTCCAAAAGTTAAATGAATGGCCAAGATTCATTACAATTGTGTGGCCAAGATTCATTACAAAATAGGGTTTCACCTACCCACAAATAGATTTACAATTTAAAAAAATTCTTTCTCTTCCCTATTTCGTCATCTAGTGGATGACACTATTGCTCTTTTGTCATGTAGCTAATTGTTGTCTTCTTGGCTGTAGCTACTCTTTAGGGAGGTCTTCTTCCTTGGTTGGGCTGTCCTCTTGCTCCTCAGAGGATGCATGCTCTATGTACTTGAGGATGACCGCTTGGAGCTTGTCGATCTCGAGGATCTCACACCTTAATGCCTGATAGCTCCATTCCTTGGCGTTCTCTTCCAACCGCTTCCAATCCTCGTCATACTTCAAGCCCTGATCTCTGAATAGCTCTGATCGATCGAGGGCGCAGGCAGCAAAGCTCAGGAATTCTGTGGTGATTTCTCCAGCTGTCCCATCCTTCATCTTTTTCTCAAAGTACAGCTTGATCTTTTCGGCGTCCATTTGCACCGTGGGCATATCATAGCCCGCCATCAATTTGAGGTACTCGGCGCATTCCACCCAGATTTCCTTGATCCACCCTATATCTGGATCTACCTTGTTCAGGATCTGCTCCAACCTCTCCTTTCAGTTGATGAGGTCTCTGCGCCACACATCCACCAGCCAATGATCCTCCGTTCTCAGTTCTAGCTTCTCCTCCCACGTACTTTCCGGCATCTGAAGGATGGATTCAATTCTTGGGAAGGTGGAGACGTACATTGTAGGGAAATTGGTGCAGAGCCTCCTCGTTCTTTCCAAGGACTCGATCAGGTGCAAGAACTTATTGGCTGTCCGCACAGCCATACCAATTCCCATGTTTCCAACCCTTACAACCTGTTGGAACCAATTCTCAGTGGTTTTCTCTAAGTTCTTCCTCCTCTCCATCTTGTCAATCTGCTCCTTGGAGAGCAACTGCGGTGCTACTATGGAGGTGGTGGGCAAGTCGTCCACTGAGGACCACTGCTGGATATAGTCTATTAAGGCAGCAACCTGCGCCTTGAGTTCATCCTTGGTGACCTTATCCTATTTGATCAAGTGCACTACTGTGGCCACCGACTCTTCCAGATGCTCAACCTTTTGCTCTCTAGTCGCTGTCCCCAGGTCAATGGTGGAGACACTGTAGCTCACCCCGGCCTGGCCAACAGTTGGCGTTGCCATTTGTGCTGCTTGGGAGCCGAAAGCGTCCATGGTTATCCTAGAACAGACCTTAGGCTTCTTCTCCTTCTTTGTTGTGGTCAGGGATCGGGCCAAGATGGCCTCTAGTCTCGCTTTTGGGTCTTTCAGCACTGGGGTAGCCTTCTCCAGCTATTTCTCCAACCAATCGGGCATGGCGGATTTGTCTTTGGGTGTAACATCACTTCCCTCACCTTTCTCAGTCAGAGACAAGATTTCTGCCTCCTTTCCCTTTTGGGGCACTTCTCTTTCTCTAGCAGCATCCTCCTCGTCGGAGTCTTGAACGAATACGAGGTGCCTAACGGGCAGCTTGGTGGACAATACCCAGGTGGGATCTTCTTCTTTTGCTGCTTCCTCTCCTTTCTTCTCCTCACCAGCCTCGGCCTCGGCGCTCTTCACAACATGGGTCTCGGCCTCAGTGATATCCTTTTCAGGTTGCCCCTCTTGCAGCTGTCCCTCTTTACTATGTGGTGGCTGTCCTGCCTCCTCCCCAACATCCTTTGGCTGCTGAGCCAACTCCTCCTCAATGTCCTCATCGAATGCCTGGATGATCTCCTTGTCACCCGAGCCATCCTCTTCATCTCCACTCTCAGAAGAGCTTGTTTCTTCCCCCTCATAGACCACCTTGTCGATGGTTTGATGCTCGTACTCGGGGTGCTCATGGTATTCATCGGCCTCTTCCTCCATATACCTTGAGGCCTCCTGCTCTCGCTTCTCCAATTCTTTTGATATTTGCATTGTGGCCTCCATCGCTGGTGGCCCTGCTGGCGGTTGTGAAGGTTGAGCTGTTACGAGGGCTTGGGCAAGGGCTGCTTGGAGCGCAGGGTCCATTAGGATCTGTGAGAGCTCAGGAGGAAGACTCTGCAGGTGCCGGGTAATAGCCTCAGGTATAGTGGAAAGGGGAATAGGTGACGCTATTGTTGCCACTGGGAGGGACGTGATGGGTGACATGGTGGTAGAGGAAGGAGAAGTGACCATTCCAGAAGAGGAGTCGACGTTAATTATTGATCCGGTCGGGGGCAAGAAGGCAAGATGGACAGAAATGTCCACCGCCTGCGGGGATGAGGTGACCGCAGTTTGGGAGGCGGGTGGTGCACCAAGAGGGGGAGGGAGAAGCAGGGGAGGCTGTGCTTCTGTTGTAGTCACTGTCTGCTTGAGCCTCTTGGGAGATGAGCCTCCTGTGTCTTTCTTTGATTGCTCCTTGGGGTCTGCAGACTGTGCAGTTTATGTTCCTTTCATCTTTTGAGACCTAGTGACGGGGGGAGACTTGGAAGTCTCACCAGCTGATGTGGTGGCGGCAATGTCCTCCGTGGCACTTGGCTCGCCCTTGAGTGCCTCATATGTAAGGACCACCCCTTGTTGCTTTAGTTGTGCCACTTGACCATCGACCCACTCTTTAGTGCGAGCTATGATCGGCTAGGTGATGGTATCTAGGTCGTTGACCTCTTGCTCGTCCCAATCAATGGATGGGATTGCCAGGTTAGCAACCGCAGGGTACCTTAGGTGCACTATTATAGACTCGTCTTCCTCGAGTTGGTCTGGCACCTGGAATAGTCGCACTCTTCTTAAGAATTGTACGACCATGCGCATGTAGTGTCTCATGCGGACCTCCCTGTCATCTTTACAATCTACCCAAAAGTCCTCAACGTGGTATTGGTGAGCATAAGCTGGCCCCAATGCCTTCTTGACATGGCCGTGTGGATCCATCCATGGGCAGGCCGTGTACCAGTCAAAATGATATTCCTTAAGCTCTTTCTCATAGTTACCAGCGCACTGAGATGTCTGCAGTCGATACAGGCCCTGGCCAAGGGTCATGGGATAAGGAATCCCTGCTACGTGCTTGTTGTCGAAGACTGTCTGAATGTGTTGGAGCTGCCGGGAAAGCTCTAGGAGAATGATCCTGTCATTAGGGTATCTTGGCAACTTGTTTGGCCGTTCCGTGAATCCTTGGGCACGGATGTAGGTGAACTTGGGAAACTGGATATATAAGAAGGCATATTCCTTCAAGAGTGCCCTGGCACTATGGGAGACCCTTCTTTCGAAGTCCCCGACGATCAACTTGATGATGTGGCCAGTAAAGGCGTCATTGACCCAGCAGTACTCCTTCTTGAAGTGGTAGTATTGGAGCTGAGGGTACTTGTCAAATGGCTTGAGCCCTCGCCTATGCCCCTGATCTGGTGTCACAGATAATCCACTGTATTGTTTTTTGCCTGCCAGGGAGTATACCAGGTAAGAGGTCATATAGAATTTTGAGCTCTTCTTGACATTGATGAATTGTTCATGGAAGCAGTTACTAATGATGCCTCCCTAGTCGAATGAGGTTTTGGTGTTCACATCCTCATTCCCTCGTAGGATTTGTTCAATGTAATATGCCATCCACTCTTGCAAATAGGCGGCTGCTGGGAGACCCATGACCCTGCTTAACATGGTCACCAAGTCATGATAGTCCTCCTGGAAGTCGCTGCGGAACAGCTCTTGGGGAACTTTTGTTACGCTGCCCCATTTCTCCTTAAGCCAGTAAAGGTTAATTGATTTCTTGCAGTCCAACGGATTGGCATCCCACACCGCCTAACACTGCTCCAAAGTGGGGATCTCCATATGTGGGAATGTAGGAATGTGGAAGGTTTTTGTGATTCCTTCCAGAGACATGTCGGCAAGGATGTTCCCCTCCTTGTCCACAATGGTTCTGGTGTCCGCTTGATAGGCTTCTTGGCAAGCCATTACTAGTTCAGGTGCCACCAGAGAGGGAGGAAAGCCGGCAGCCTTGGCGATTCCACTTTGGCATATTAATCTGGCATTCTTTGTTTTAGGGTCGACCTTCACCCTCTGGGTGAACTCATCAATGTCCACTTGGCCGATGTTGGTATCCAAGATCTCCCTCCAGTCTGTTGAGACCTTTGACTGGAGCGGCTCACCCTGAAACTGAAATTTTATCTGATCTTTATCGTCTTTTCCCCGAGAGGCTCTTCCAGATTTCTTGCCTTTGTCCTTTTTGGTGGAGGCCCCTGAAGTTCCTGCAGCTGATTCCATATATCCTACAAGCAAAGCGAGAAGTCAGCATAACAAAACATCAACAGCGTTAATGTTAGTCCACATTGTGAGCATATCATCTAAATAACCATTCAAATATATCATAAATTTTATCCTCAGCTAATATTGATTTCATTTTAGAGCATTTGGACAATCCAGGCCCGGAGGGCCAGACTTCCCTGGCAGGAATGCTGTCAGGAAGGGAAAACATGACTGAAAGTTCCTGGAGACCACCTTTGGCCAAATTTTGATGCTTTAAGGGGCTCCTGATGGGGAACAGCACATTTTAGGACATGGGTCGAAGCCAGATCATGGATTGAATTTGCTAGGATTGATTTAAGGGGCATCGGAGATCTTAAGCCGAAAAGCGGTTAAGGGGCGGCCGCTGGGGACGGCGAACAGTGGGCGGAAGTCTGGCCAAGGAAGTCCGGTGGTGGAAGTCTGAGGGCCGGGCTCCGCGAGGCCAAAAGACGGTCGGCATGGAGGGTATGACATTTAGGCACAGCGGCATTCGGACCTCCGGGGCCCGGTGGCCGGGAGGACGCAGCGTGAAGGCCGTCGTGATGTTTCAGCAATGGTTTGAATGGCGGCGGCGAAGGGCAGCTTAGGACTCGGAGGGCGGGAGGACGAGAGCTGGAGGCCGCCGTAAGATTTTTCTAATGTTCGGGCGACGGCAGCGGCAAAGGGATCCCCAGGGCCCGGGAGGTGGGGCGACGCAGGGTGACGGCCACCTTATGAATTATGCATGGATTCGAACGGCGGCGGCGGCAGGGACTCCGGGACCCGGCGACCGGAAAGACGGGAGATGACAGCCGCCGTGAGGTTTCAGCATCGATCGGGCGACGGCGGTGGCAAAGCGATCCTTGGGGCCCGAAGGTCGGGCAGCCGGAGGGTTCCGCCGTGGACAACGGCGGAACCGTCACGGAGTTCCAGAGACGGAACTCCGGATGGCCAGGCCTGGAGGGTCCCGGGGCAGGGCAAAGTTTAGGCTACATTCAGATGGCCAAGGGAAGCCCGGGACTTGGAGGGTGGGTGGCAAATGTGACTTCACCGCGGAGGCCCTGCCTGGCCAAACCGCGAAAAAAATAGCCACGGAACCTTGATGTCCAGGGCCCAAGCACACAAATGGACGATAACCTGGTTTCAATTCAACGGTTAAGGTGAGATCGGGGTCCGACCGTCGTGAGGCAGGGTAGCCTGGGCAGTTTGGTGCGGCGAAACGCAATAGGCATTCCGGGGACAGAATCTTGACGACCCAGGCCCGACAAGGAGAACTGCTGCCGGCATGATACCATCCCCTGAAATGGGATGGCGAAAGAGGGGACCAGGCCCGAGGGGGCTCGTCACCCTGCATGAAGAACGACCTCGCAACAGGCAAGCTCCAAATCGGCAGGGAGGGCCATTCCAATGGGTTTAGGAGATTTCTAAAACATGGGTAAGGGGCGCCACGGGGTGTTCTTCCATTTTCTTCGTTTTGACCATTTATTTAATTTATTAAAATTCCCCAAAATGACAAAAATTCATAGGAGGGCAGACGGTGACGACCTACCTTGAAAATGCTAAGCGAGGACGCGCGGAATTCATCGAGGATCGACGGAGTGCGGTTGATGGCTACGGTCGTGACGCTATCGATCGTGATGTGCTCCGGATGCTTGGCTCTGCAATTCTCTTCAACTCAAATTGTGATAATGAGTTTGGCAGGTCGGGCATTATATACCCCAAGCGCCATTAATGTGCTCAGTACGAACGTGCCAAAAGTTGGTGAAATTTGAAATTGAGTCGGCGGTGGTGGCGGAGACCTCGGGACCCGGCGACCGGAAAGATGCGGAGAAACGGCCGCCGTTTGATTTCTTCAAGTTTGAATGGCCACGGCGAATATAGACTTGGGTCCCAGATGCCGGGAAGCTGCGAGGGGTTCACCGCTGAGAGATTCGCGCCGTATGGGTGATGTTGGCGGCGAGCAACATCCTAGGGCCCGAGGGGCGGGCGGCCGCTGGAGAGCCGCCGTTGCCGACGGTGATCCCGGGACGGAAGTCCGGACACGGACTTCCGGGGACCGGGGCCTAAAGGGGCAGACGCTGCCCGGGAAATCTCCGATGAGGTTTGAACGGAAGACGGCAGGGCGGGCCCCGAGGGGCGGAAAGACGCCCGGGGAACGTCGCAAAGGGCGGCGAACGCAAAGGGGAAGCCCGATAAGGGAACCCGGAGGCCTGGGCCCAGAGGGGCCCAGGGCCGTGCCAGAGCCCAAAATGCCAGAGGGAACCCGCAAGGCCCCGAAGGGCAGCAAAACCAAAAAATAGAGGCATGGTCGATTTACGATAAAACTTCAGAGCAACATCGACCATGTGGAATCATCAAAAAAAGAGGGGCATGCAAAATGAGGTGGCCCCGAAAGACCCGACAAAGCGAAAGAAAAGAGGGTCCCCGTTCTAAATGGAGCGTGTGTGCTAAGGGCACAACAGGTCCAACCTTGGAGGTGTGTTTAAGTGTCGGGAATTAAATGTAATTTAATGTTATGTGTTGGGGTATTATTCAAAAATATACTTAATACAAGCATATGAGTGTATAAGGAGGTCCAATAAGACATTAGAAAGGTGTAAATAAGGTGGAAATGCCTAGAAAAGTGGGAATCTTGATTACAAGACTTAACAAGACTTCAAAATAGGACTTGTTGATATTCCAAATGATGATTTTTAGGTGAATTATACTAAATAGAGTGTAGAATAATGTAGAAATTTCTTACAACACTTCACAACACATTCACAAGACTTCAATATTTACATTTTATTTAATTTATAAAGGCTTAGAACTTAGTGTGGATGCATAAAAATGCCTCAGTACCCCTAAATCAAGGCCACATTAAGTCCATTTATCATGAATTATCCCATGTCAAGCAAAGGGTACTTTTTTCTATAGCACATTTAGCCCCCACTTTAGTGAGAGGAAGAACTTGCTTCAAATACGCACTAAAGTAGACATTCAAGAGAGATCTACAAGCATGCCAAGCCCCCAAGATACAAATCATGCAAAGGCAAGGAAAAAGGAGAGATAAAATAAAAAATATGTACTCACTCTGGGCCCACAAGCTTCTAGGTCATCCGCGGGGTGAGAAGGGCCAAAACAAAACATAAAGAAAAGGAAAAGAGTAACATATGCTAGTTGGTATACACTCACAAACACAAAATGTGGCTATAGGGAAAGTCATGCCACTAGTTGGGATTCCCAGCATGCCAAAGTTATACTTCTTGATAACTTTAACAAGGCAGTACAAAGCAAAAGGAAATGCAAATGAAAAATGTTACAATGATACAACACTACAAGCATGCAAGTCGTGTTAAGAAAGGTGGCCAAGAAATACAACAATATGAAAGAAAAAAGAAAAATTGTAATGTAAAAATTGCTCAAAGGGATTTAGCTTAATTCATGCAATATGTCATCTCTAGGAACATTATGCCCAATGTATCAAAGATCTAATTTTCTATGACACACCAACAATCTCTGTTATGCTTAATCCATGAACTATCTTAGAAAATATCGCTTCAAAGAGTGCATAAAAGTCACCTCAAGGGGTGCATAATGTTTAACTTCATGGGAGATAAGAAAAACTCATCTTGGGGGTGTATAAATTTTAATATCATTGGGGACAAATAAAACTTACCTCAAGGGGTTCATAAATTTTAATGTCATGGGGTCCAAACTAAACTCACCTTAGGAGGTGTAAAAATTTTAATGCAATGGTGGATGAACAAAATTCACCTCAAGGGGTGCATAAACTTACCTAAGGGGGTGTATCAACAATGAAAAGATAAGGCCAAAATATCAAGGGGTGTTATAACAACACCACCACAAATGGTGATTTATGAAAAAAAATAAAGGGAATTTTGCTCAATACATGAAAGGTCACACCTTAGGGAATATCACACATGACATCACCACCAAGATGGACAATTCATAGAATAGAAGACTCAAACCTTAGGGAATACTAGCCATATTATTACCACCAAGGGGAATGTCATATGCCAAGAAAGGTCACACACTTAGAGGACACACTTAGAGGACATGAAGCCCAATATCACCACAAAGGATACATTTCAAATAAAGTAAGAAGGACACACTTTGATTGTCAAGATCACACTTCCTAGGATATGTATTCTATTATCACTAAAAAAGGACTATGCTTATGCAAAAAATGAGTGGGGGACTATGTGCCTCCCCCTTAAAATGTTAGTATACTTTCTACACTAATGTTTTAAGGAGAATCAAAGGGATCCCTTCCTAGAAGGAATGCACCTAAAACAACGCTACCTAACCCCTTGTCCACCAAGTGTCTAGGGACAAATATGATCCCAAGATGGATGATGATGTGTTTCTCCTTGCAAAATTAATTATGATTACATAAAGCCTAGTTTATACCACCATGTATGGTAGTGAGAATGTCGTGATACTACAACTACCACATGGAAAGAAGCAACAACTAATGCTATTTATCTCTTATATGATTAAATAAATATTTTTTTATTTTATTTTTGAAGGACAATAACCAAGACCTTTTGTTGTTTCCTACATGTTGGCCTCTATGGGGATATCGATACCTTGTTCTTTCCTTTTGTTGTTTCCTTTTCTATTATAGCAAAATTATTTTAAAAGTTCATAACCTCTTCCGTAAATGGATTCCATTTCTTTTGAAGAAGGAGGTGCTTCATAATCTGTTTCATCATAAGTGGATGTGTAATTTATGTTTTCCTCATTGCTAAAAGTTGTAGATTCAAGTGCTTTTAATGACTTAGTAATAGAAATTGTGTTGATATCATTGTGGATTCTTCTCTTTATTTGATTTTAATTTTGTAATCTTGTATTCCCCCACTAATTTAGATGTGAAATCTAATGACCTCCAATTATCATCTAATAATTTTGTCATTGCTAAAAGACAACCAAGATCTTCATAGATCTATAAAGGTTCCACTTTTATAATTGGTGTCAATGTGCTAAAAGGATTTGGCACTCCTGTTTCAGTTTGTAAACAATTTTTTGACTTAGTATTATATTTTATTGTGTAAACCTTATTGTTGCATTTTTTTTCATTAAACTATGACGCATTGAAGGAACTCCTTTTATTTCATGAATCCATGGTGTACCCAAAAGAAGATTATATGAAAGATCATGTGGCATGACATGGATGAGAGTTTGAAATACAATATTACCATATTTGATTGGTAATATTATACTTGTAGACACTAAAAAGTGTCCTAAGTCTTCGAGCATCATTTTTCTTGGTCTTTGTCATTTGATAATTGAATAATTTTAATTATTCAATTATGTTCAATAAAATTCCTTCATTAATTAAATAATTTTATTTATTTATTTAATTAATTCATTTTCTAATCTTTATTTTATCTTGACTAATTAAATAAACTAATTGTGTCACTAATTTCTCCCTCTTCTACAATAGTTCAATAAATTCTTATTTATTTAATTATTTTGTCACCTTTCATCTATAGTTAAATAATTATTAAAAAAAATTAACTATCCCATGTCATCTCCTTATTAAATAATTAATCTAAATTAATTATTTAAAGTCTAATTTTCATCTCTCCAATTAAATTCTCCTCTTTACATTTTCTCCAAATAAATAATTTGAATAAATTATTTATTTGCCACTTGTCCATTTCCTCCACTTTCTCCATTTTTGAATAAATAAATTAAAATAAATTATTTATGCACCACCTGGTGAAATATTCTCTATCATAATCCCCTATCATAACATTCATTTCTGTCATAGCCTGCATGTCCTACATGTCTTTCATAGCCATCAAGCATCATATCCATTGATGTCATAGTTTTTCCATGCATGGCATATTTTTGGTGCATTAATTCTGGACTATTGATCTTGGCATCTTCTTCTAAGGTTCAATCTTGGCCATGATCCATTTCAAAATCTTCCTCTCATGCATTCTTATCCATTGATCTTGGAATCTTTCTAGAGGATTAATCTTGGCCATCCATCTGAATGGTTGTCTATAAAAGCAACCTTCCTCTCTCACTTTCAACTTAACAGTCATTTTGTCTCCAAATTTCTACTTACAATTTGTAGGTATTTACACAATTCTACTTCAAAATATGAGGGAAAAAATTGCAAAAGGAGAAATAGGAGAGCAAGAGAAGTGATTCAAGTTAAAGCATGGGGAGTGTTTTGATTTGATGCTTTTATTTTCCTTATTCTTTCATTGTTTTCTCAAGTTTAGATTGGGTTTATCATCTAGAAGTGTTGGTTGTCACTTTATCTATGCTATTTTTATCTCTAACCCCATCTTAGATTGGTGAACCTGATGTGAATCTTACAATTTTGCAGAGAAATTTGTTTGTTTTCTTGTTTGCTTTTATTTTTTTGCAGGTTACAGCAAAAATTCACGCAAAATACCATCATCTTCTTTTCAGCACAAAAAAATTGGCCCATAAAATCTTTAAAAACTATTATCTTGCTTTTGTAGGCCTCACTTTTAGCTTTCTGTAACTTTAGACGGTTTGAAATTTTGATAAGATTTGAGAAAGTTACAAACATTTTAGTGATCACAGCTTTTTATTTGAATTTAGTTATTCAGACCCGAATTTTCTATTTTTTATAGCACTTTTTTTGTGCATGATTTTGCCAAATTTTTCAAAGTTTTGAAGGTCTATGTTTTAGCTTTCCATGGATATCAATGGTTTAAAATTTCTTTAGTTTTGAGAAAATTATAGCTATTTTATTTTTTTGTTTTCATTCAAGTTCTTTTGGTTTACTAATTTTTTGTTTGTAATGTGTGGCTTTGGAGTGCGGCTCCCAAAAACTGCTTCTTTTGGAGCAACAAAAAAAAAAATTGAGCTCTTAGTTTTTAGTTTTCATTGATTTCCTTTTCTTAGTTTAGTTTAGTCTCTTCATTTTCTAGTTTGGTTTTTAATCTCTTGTCCTAACTTAGTTTTTTTTTTTTTTTGTAGCTTTCTCATTTATCCAAGATCATTTTGTGAAACTACTAACAATTGGTTCTACAGGTTCAAATTTCCAAGGATTATATTTTGAAACCACTTCTTTGCTTGTTTTAGTATAGAAAACACTTCATTTGGTGCTCTAAAATGAACTGTCTTCTTTCACATAACTTTAACTAGGGGGTAAAAGAACACCATGTCTTAGTTTTTGACGATGGTAGGTATTATGCTCTCACCTTGTGCAAAATTGGTGATCAAAAAGCTAGACCCATCTACTTTTGTGTTTACCCATCAGAGGGCCTACCATAGTTGGAAAAATTACTCACCCTAAGGGAATGACCCAAGCCTTTCGAACAACTATATAAATTTGTGGCTGCGAGGAAAGTTTGTAGTCAACAAGATAGTATGTGATAGTTCTCCTCCAGTATCTTTATGATACGATAAACCCTTGTTCTAAGCGCTGGGAGACCTCTCAAGGGAGTTTATCATCGTAGCCCTTGAATTGGATTCCCTTACTAGACACCTTTTGTTTTTAGAAGCCTAGCCATTTTTAGTTGTTCCTTGGTATGGTGTAGGGTACAGTATCATGCCTGCAGTTACTCACTATTGACTCTCTTGAGTAGAGATAGTAGTTCCAGGGAAGTGACTACCCAAGAATCTGAAGTTGGTGTGCCCGTAGAAGTGAGTGTCATGGAGGGGAGCTAGTGCCACCAAACTTCTAAGCTATCCACTCTTGAGAAGGAGAGGTGTTCAACACCAATCCAGAGTATTTCAATGGACCTATACCAAGTATAAAAACCCTTTTCCTATTAATATTGTGCTTGTTTTCTTGCTACCATTTCACATCAAATCAGCCCAAAACAAATTGTTTGATATTGTCTACTATGTTTTCCAATCATATCTTATCAGAAACAGAAAAAAAGGCAGATCAAAACCATTTCAAAAACATCAAAACTGTCAAAACAACATTCTAGAAAACACAGAGCCACAACTATCTCATTACCAAAATTTCACAAAATCCTTGTCCAAAATTGAACCAATTCATCATAATAGTGATATTGATTTCCAAACTAGAGACTTGCAAGATTTACCAATTCATTTTAGGAATTCCCATTAGAAATACAATGCATTATAGGTTACATTCATGTGTTCCTTACATTGCACAAATTGAACCTTGAACCTTTAGGTTTCATTTAAACCTTAATATTTTGAACATAGGGAGACCTTTGAGCTCTTGAAAATTATCGGTTAGTTATTCCACTTGTCATTGACCATTGTCATTTGTCTTGTCATTGTCACTTTGTCAAGTTGAGTCTTGGTCTTGTCTCTTGGTCTTGGTTGTCCTCTTATGGTAAATGACATGTGGAATTTGTTTCCTTGGATTTACATTAGGTTGAGTGTCACCCTTTTTTAAAAATTTTAAGGTTCCTTTGCACTACATCACCCTCATTTAGGTTCGCATTCCTTAGATTGCACTTTGCATCCCTATTCCAAAAAAAAAACAAAAATATATCTGACTCTACCTTAGTATCATATTAATCCTTCATTATCCTTTCATTTTCATATGGTCCCAAAATACAAGAAATACAAAAACATGTATAAATCAATCTCATTTAAACTTAGCTACATTATCATCCTTATCTTGTACTAGCATCATCTAGTCACCTCATCACTCACTTTGACCATCGCTCAATCTTCTAGTGTCCTTTAGCATTCTTTATCCCTCATCTTTTAGATAGTAAAATCCTTGCATATCATATCCTTTGATCTTGGTCTTAGGTGCATCCTTATATCCAAAAAAATTCAAAAAAAAATCCAAAAGAGATAGCATAGGTGCATACCTTCCATTGCACTGATATATCTTAGGCTTCATACAATTCACCACCATGTCTTTCATTCAACTTGATATGCTTGCTAGTCAAATTGAATACCAATTACTCTACAATGGTCAAGCCCAACAAGTCATAGACTTCAAAACACGATACCTTGAATCCAAATACCAAGCACCCACAACCCATAGTCAGCCATCCATCTATCCCTCCTACCAACAACCCATAAACTCTAATCCTAACTTTGACAAGGGAAACCAACCATCCACTAGTCCATTCCAAGCCTCTACATCCTATCCTAGTCCATCATCCCTCAACCCATTCAAGTATCCACGTCCTATCCTTTTCCATCATCCACTAATCCATCCCAAGCTACATTTAGTCATGAAGATACATTTGGTCATGGTCTCCAAAATCACATCATGTTGCCTACACCTTGGGATACATGTCAAAAGAAAAGTCCAAATCATGACGTCATAGCTTAACCTTCATGTCAAGACCGAAGTAGTCCATCCCATGACCCCATACTTAAGTCCATCCAAGAAGTCCTTCTAGATAATCATGCCATCGAAAATGCACCTATCCTTGATCAAGATCCCATTCCCAATCATGTCATCCAAGACAAACCTATTTTTGACCAAGATCCTACCCTTGAACATGAAATCCAAAATGATCCTCTCATAGACCTTTATACCATTGATGATCAAATAGTTGAAGTTGATCCTATCCCAACTCCAAACACATCCATTTCACAGGATGATGCACTTGTCTCCTTTGGCCACATAGATAATCCAATAAATGCCATGGATCAAGTCAAAGAAGAACACAAAAAGGCTACTATGGATCAAGAAGAACATAAAGAAGCTATCATTGATCAAGTCAAAGAAGAAGATGCAAAATCTATCTTGGATCAAATTGACATCCCAAATGATCAAGAAGAAACAATCATGATGAATGATAAAGCCAAAATATCCTATCAACTAGGATCATCCACTTTTATCAAAGTGGGATTTCTTGCAAAGGAGAAGATTCCAACCATCAATTTTCACATACATAATGATGGTTTTGCATCTTTTTTTAAAAGGAAAAAATACCCCATTGCAAATAGAATCTGCCAGAGCATGAACTATCAAGGAAGAGGACTAGGCCAACATGAGCAAGGCATTCTTGAACCAATACAGTTTCAGGAATATTCTAGACATCAAGGTCTTAGCTATTCTTTGGTTAGAGGATCAAATGTTGTTAGTGGTACCTCCTCAATATTGGGGACAACTTTATCTAATACAAACATCAAAATGGAGTCCATGAGTAGTCTTTGTCATAAAGTTGTTTCCAACACTCTTTCCATCCACACCATAAACCACTATTCCAACATGAATAAACCTTCCATTTGGAACCAACAAAATTAAAATTATTACAAATCCAAAGTTCAAAATCAAATGTCAAAGGCCATTGAATCAAACAAAAATTGAAGTGGACAAATGAATTTAAAATGGATCCCAAAGAAAAATGGATCAAGCATATAAAATATTCCAAATCCAAAAGTCAATCAAAATGTGGAGCCACAAGAAAAGAGGACTCCCACAGATAATAAATTTCCACCTCCTTCTAAATGGTCATCAAGCAATGCATACAAAAGTGTTGGTTCCAAATACTATCCTAATCAAAATTTCAAACTCCATCATCCACCATCCCAAGTTTGGAAAATAAAAATTGCACATCTAAAACATCAAATAGTCCATCCACACCTACCATCATCCATCATAATCCTACATCCCTCCAAAGTCTAAAAATCTCACATCACAAATCCATCGCATCTTGGCAGCAACTCTTTATCATAAGGACTCCCATGGTACTCTATCACGATGTGCATATTCTGATAAGACCAACTCTAGTATCAAAAAGGATCACATGGACATCAATCAGTTGTTTGCAAGTGCTATGATCCTGACAAGACAACTACTCCATAAAGGTAATTATTGGAATATCATGACGCCAGTATCTATATCGACACCATCAAAGGATTCAAAATAATCAGCAATCATTCAAAACATCAAGTTAATATATAAAATATAAAAGATTGTCACTTTGATGAAAACCTGGCAAGAAGGCATCTTGTGTGGCATCATCAAAAAAAAAAAGAAAAAGAAAAGGAAGAAGAAAAAGAAATAAATAAAATATTAAAGAGAAATTTTTTTTCCAATAGTGAAAAACATTTTTATTGCACTTTGGATAAGTACCATGATGAAATCTTGGAAAATGGGCATCATGTGTAAGAGAAATTATCTATGTGGACCATTACACTTGGGGGAAAGTTGTCACATCTCCCATTCCTTTCTCATAATATTTTCATCTATCCATCCAATCCATATTGTCTCCATCCATTTTCCCACCTACCTTGATCTTGATAAGGAATGAAGCAAAAACATAATCATGCTTTAGGAAAATTTTTGACATGCTTTAGGAAAAATTTTGACATGTTTTGGTCATACACTATCCATGAAATATCATGTCATTTCCTTCATAGAATTTATCAAAACCCATACCTTGGAGAAAACAAATTATTCCTATGTGACATATTCCTTGGAGATCATATGCTAATTCTTTCAACCAATAATCCTCATGTCTCTTATCCTTTGCCAAAATAAATCCATTATCCTTCCATACCTATTGCTAGACTTGGTTTTCCCTTGTCATTGTTTTAAGGATTCTAATCCACTTATTTGAGTTCCCTTTATAATCCCATGTAGTCCTAAGGTTAGTAATTTCAAATGTAACAAGCCTAATCCATACAATCTCACTATGCACTCTAGCACACCATTCAAAACATTCCTTGGATTTGTTCCTAACCTTGTTGTAGACCTCAATCCTTTAGTTACATTACCATCATCCTCATGTTGTTCCAGGATGTTTCCTTCCCATATCAAACAATTTTGTCATTATCATCATCACCTATCAATTGGTTTTTAGCTTGACTAGTGGTAATATCATGTTTGTCCTTGGATCCTTGTGTAGCCTACTTGGTTGATTGTGGGTATCTTTCACATGCATTTTTCATGAACCTTATAGTTTTCATCCATACCAGAGTCTCATTCATCCATAAGAAAAAAATTTCATCCTTCCCATGGCATGAAGACCATCGACATTTAGCATCCTTCACTTTCATGATCATCCTTTGCATTCACCGCTACCCCTTTGCGCATAATAAACTAGTCTCACACTTGAGTGGGGGCAATTCCTTGACCTACATCTTCATTGGAAATAATATCAACATTATAAAATGTCATGAAAAAATCCTTAAAAATCATAAAATGTCCTGAAAAAATTCCATAAAAATCATAAAATGTCCTAAAAAATCCCTAAAAATCATAAAATGTCCTAAAAATTTCCAAAAAAAAATCATAAAACATCAAAATTCCAAAAAAAATAAGAAATAAGAAAACTTTCCAGAATTCCAAAAACAGAGTCTGACTCTAAGTCCAAGTCTGAGTCGATCTATATTAGAGTGGTCAAACTACGTTGCCTCTACATGTTTGCTACGTAGGCAAGGCTCATCTTAAATGATCCCCTGAGGCAATAGGTCAATTCTTCTAGGTTGTCCAAATAAAATCATGACTTCATCTTTTGTCATGCATAAGGCTAAGTCAAGTCGTGTTGAACTACGAGGTCTTTGTGTGTTTGCTACATAGGAAAGGCCATCTTTTGATAAGCCCCTGAGGCCCCCTAGGTCAATTCCTTTAGGGTTTGTTGGGTTTGGTCATGTCCTTGGTCTTAAAATAATCATCATTCAAACAAAATCATGAATCAACAAATTAACATAACCAACAAAAAATGTCATCAATCGATCATCCTATCTTTACTCAATTGATCTTGTCATTCAATCAGAATGGGGCATCTTGTCATTTGTCTCATTTGGTCTTATCGTTTGTCTTTTATCAAGATGTTTCCTTCCTGAGAATAGAATTTGTCAATTTGATCATTTACCTTAAGCAAGATGTGTCTTTCTTGCGGTTAGGTGCCTTGTCAACACTTATCACTTGATTGACTTTATCAGATGTGTCATTTTTCCTTAAACATGATGTGTCCTTCCTGTAGGCGGGAATCATCACATTGCTTGATCCTCTCAATCAATCTTTTTCAAACAATAAAACCATATTTTCAATCAATCTTACCTTAGTCAAGATGTGTCCTTCCTGAGGACAAGCACAATCATTATCAATCAAGCCTTGTCAACTTTATCAATCAATCTTCATCATCTCAATCAATCTTGTCAATCCTATCAATCAATATTTCCTTAGTTAGGATGTTTCCTTCCTGATTTTAGGAACAATCATTATCAATCAATCTTTTTCAACATATCAATCAAATCAATCATCTTGGTCACACAAACAATCTCATCATTATCACTGGCAAGCACTATCTTGGAAAACACCTTATTGGTTTGGAATTGTCTTATCTTCTTGATTGATTTTGGGTCATGTTACTAGTCTCCTCAAGGATGTCCTATCAATTTATTTAGAGGGAATATGATGGATCATGGCCTCTTTTCTTGGTTTCTTATCTATGGTTTTTCTTAGCAAAAAGATTGGGACAATTGGGTCCTTAGTATGAGCTGGGGCATTCCTTAACTTTTTGACTGCTTGTCTCTCCCAAATGGTCACCTTGCACACCTTCGTCTATAACATACCATCATGTTTGTTGACCATTTGTGAAATTTTGATGCCCAATGATGATAAATATAAAAATGTAGGCATGAAAGTTGGTTCCCTTATCATTTCTCGTCCAACTTTTCATCTTCATCCTTCTTTCTCTTCCATGCTAACATCCATTTTCTTTGTGCTAACATTTCTTCTATCCATCATTCTCTAGTCTTATCATCCATTTGGAGAGAACATTCAAGTTCTTTGAACCCACCTATCCTCTTGAGGGGGCATACGACAACCCTCCTAGTCATTCTTCCTTCATTAGGGAAAATTTTAGAATTAAATTTCTTTGACACAATGCAATGAACTGCATTATGTCAAAGAGGAGCAAAATGTAGACACTGAAAAATTTCCTAAGTCTACGAGCGTCATTTTTCTTGGTCTTCTTCATTTGATAATTCAATTAATGTTTGGTCATATTCCTCTATTAATTAAATATTTTTTTAAATATTTAATTAATTAATTTTCTAAGATCTTTATTCTATCTTGACCGATTAAATAAACTAATTGTGTCACTAATTTCTCCCTCTTCTACAATAGTTAAATAAATTATTATTTATTTAATTATTTTGTCACCTTTCATCTATAGTTAAATAATTACCATTAACTATTTATCTATTCATGGTCCTTTAATTCTTCAATAGTTAAATAATTATAAAAATTATTTAACTATCCCATGTCATCTCCTTATTAAATAATCAATCTAAATTAATTATTTAAGGTCTAATTTTCATCTCTCCATTTAATTAAATTTTCTCCTCTTTTCATTTTCTCCAAATAAATAATTTGAATAAATTATGTATTTGCCACTTGTCCATTTCCTCCACTTTCTCCATTTTTGAATAAATAAATTGATATAAATTGTTTATGCACCACCTGGTCAAAGATGCTTTGTCATAATCCCCTATCATAACATTTATTTCTATCATAGCTTGCATGTCCTACATGTCTGTCATAGCTGTCAGGAGTCATAGCTATCAATGTCATAGTTTTTCCGTGCATGGCATATTTTTGGTGTATCAATTATGGACTGTTGATCTTGGCATCTTTTTATGAGGTTCAATCTTGGCCATTCATTACATCCAAATCAACTTTGAAAATAAAATCTATTATTCAAAGCCACAATCTATTCTAAGGGATCCATCTTCTACAAACCCCACTTAACCCCTTTATTTTACCCAATAACCACCCTAGAATGTTCTAGAAAGTGTAACTTTTCCCTTTTGTTTTGGTTCCAAAACTCATGTTGTTTGATTTCTTGCCCAGGAAGATATTTTAATGAAATTCAATTTTTATTGGGGCAACTTCTTTGGGCCATAACTTTTAGAAAGCTTTGATTTGCTATTATAATATATCGTTAGAAAGCTCTTAAAGAGATCTACAACACTAAAACCATTAGAGATCATTTTGTCCACTTTTTGAGCTATGTTCAGGCTTCTCATGTTTACAAATCTGAATTTCAAGTTGCATTGGAGAAAATTATTAGGACAAAAACTTTAATATCTCCTAAACCGTATAGGGTATTAAGACGATTCTTCCACTACCATAAATTTTTTTCAGTTCTACTCATTGGGGTAGATTTTTAGGTCCATACGAGCCTGTTTAGGCCAACTTGCTAAAAATAGTAAGTGACCCGAGAGAGAGATACTTGAGACGAAGAGAGACGTAAGAGAGAGAGACTTGAGAGATAGACTTGAGAGGGAGAGAGAGGGAGTGGAGAGACTTGAGAAAGAGAAACTTGCAAGGGAGAGAGATTTATCTAGTTAAGGTGGGAGAGAGAGACTTGAGAGAAGGAGAGGGGGTGTGAGGGATCCAAGGGACAAAGGGTGGGATGGATAGAGTGAGGGAGAGGTATTTTTCTAGTTATGGTGGGAGAGAGAGACTTGAGAGAGGGAGAGGGGGTGCAAAAGATCTAAGAGATAGAGGGTGGAAGGGATAGAGGGAGGGAGAGACTTGAGAGAGAAGGGGTCAGAGGGATAGAGGGAGGATGAGACTTGAGAGGGGGATTTATCCTAAACATTAAACCCTCAACTCTATACCTTAAACCCTAAGGAAGGAAGACAAGGTAGAGAGTGTAGGAGATACCTATAGAGGGTTGATAGATCTAATGGGTACATATTGGTTTAGAGGGAGGGAGGCAGAGAGAGTGTGAAAGGTAAAACCTCAAATATCGATCAATTATCATAAACCATGAACTCTAAGTGTTATCAATGTGGTAGAGAGACACAAAGAGAAAGAAAAATTAGTTTTTTTGTCAATGCAACTCATTTGGTGAGCACAAAATTTGGCACTCTCCAAATAGCACATCCCATTTGGTGAGCACTAAATTTGGCAAGTACCAAATGGTATGAGCCATTTAGAGAGCCAAATTTTGTGCTTGCCAAATGAGTTGCTTATGGATGTGATTTTCTCAAGAGGGTACCAAATTTTCACATATTTTTGCCCATGCTAATCATCTGATTTGCACATCTTTCAATGCAAGTTTATTAAAAAATTATGATGATGTTAGGCTCTCTCTTAGCTATCTAAATATATAAAAAAAATTATGTTTTGATTATGTTAAGGTTTTCATCCATAAATTCTCTTATTATTTCCTCTATTTTTTGTCAAAAACTAGCATGTGCTAGTTTTAGGATAGATTTTTACTCATTCATTGAATCCTAAAACAAATTACATTTTTTTAAACTAGTCACCATTCAATTTTTTGAAATTCTATAAAAATTAATGAAAAAGGGGGGGCTTAGATGCTATGCTAATTTTTTTTATAAAAACAAGACCTATTTTTCCACCCCCCACCTTTTGAAACCCTTTATCTTAATTATTTTCAAAAAAAATAGTAGCTTAGAAACTAGACTTTGAGCACTTCAACTCTTGTTCTTGTTGTATCTTCAAATTTTGAGTGTAACTATCTTCATTTACTTGTGCATATTAGATTTTTTTGATTTAAAAAAAAATGGAATCTTAAGAGTCATTTTTGTGTCACATCTTGGTGCACTTACCCCATTATACTATTGAACACAAGGAATTTTGATGTTTTGTGGTACGGGTGTCTTTAATATAGAAAATGAAAAATGGCCTACGTGTAAGGTATGTTGGAGAATTACCATTGGATTGATTTTGGTTTAAATTTTAAATTTATTGTTGTAACAATTTCATGCTTTGTAAAACTTTGTTTATCACTAGATCATTTGGTAAAATGTTTTAGGAATGTGTTGATTAGGATGAAATATTATGGATTCATTTGAAGGTTATTATTTTTCACATTTAAAAGGGTTGATGAACATGGAGGTGTTATAGCTAAAGAGAAAAACTATAAGGATTTCCACAAGAAATCCCTAATCTTGAGATTAAACCATTACTATGTTGTGTTGTTGATGTCATGACTAGAGATGTAATGGTTGTAATATAAATAATTATTATGGGAGAGGAAACTTGTTTTTCTAATTCATTTTGAGCATTGGTAAAGGCTTGAGTGCAACTACTTATTGTAGGAATGTTAGCATATACTAGATGTGAGCTACACTATGCAACACTTATATCCCTTGCAAGTCATTGATTAACTTCCTGAGGTTATCCATAAGAGGAATTGTTTCTATAAATTCTTGGTACTTAGGTAGTGTTGAAGTCCTTGTAGGTCTTCATCTAATTGTTTTAGTTTTTCTTTAAGGATATAGGCAATAGCAACCTCCAAGTCCACATGAATGTTAGGAAATGATGAAGAAATAGGTAATTTAATATTAGGAAGGGAATAAAATATGGATTGAGTGGATGAAATCATGATCTTGAGTGAAAGAGTTATAGGACTAATTCTCAACACTAATTATGATTGCATCATAGGAAGCCATAAGTTTGAAAATATGTCTCACAAGGGTATTAGCTATAGGAAACTAGGTCATGGAGCTCATATTTTTATGAGATTCAAAATTCTTATTTCTCATAGAATGAAGGGAAAAAGAAATCACAACTACATACATTAAAATAATTTCCAAACAAAAACCACAAAATTGTACAAAAATCACAGAGATAGAAATGTGATCCAAATTTTGGCTAAAATTAACAGGATAAGGGCATTCCAGTTTCTTAGAACACATATGAGGATTCTTTTTAATTTTAGAATCTAGAAATATTCTATAGTGTCTAAGGATCCTAAGTTGTAGAGATTTAGGTTTGGCATCATGCAAATTTCTAGAAATGCATAAAATCTCAAATTTTCTTTATGTAATACACAATTATGCATGCAATGTTAAATTTTTGAATTAATGTAATATCCCAATAGAAATTTTCATATTGTTAAATGTAATAATCAATTGAACCTAGTTTGATAAATTTAGAAATTGAAACTTTCATATATCTTGAAATGAAAAACATAATGTAAATTTTCAAATTTTCAACAAAGTATGCATGCATAAATGGAAAATTCAAACACTCCACTTGTTTTTAGACCTTATAATAACCTAATTATGACTTTACACTAAAATAGTTAACTATATATATCTTGAAATATTAAAAATTAACACTTTTATCTTTTGAATCGAGCATATAATATAATTTTTTACTTTTTTCAATGAATTTTTTATCAAAATATGCATAAATGATAAATTCAAACCACCTAAGATTGCACCCATATTTAAAAATGATAGGATTAATGTTTTAGAAGGTTGTTAACATGCAAAAAAAATCAATTTCACTAAAATGTGATGTGGGAAAAGAGGATATATAGGGTCTATATCACATCTCTTCCTACACCACAATGGAAAGAACTCAAATTGACCTCAAATACCCACTTGGCTACTAAGCTCAATTGAAGAGATAGAATGGGGATTAGGGTTTTAGTTCTTTATTTGGAGGGTTGATTGATTGATTAATTAACCGATAATTGAATTTAATTTGACAATGTAAAGATGCACCTAGGTTAGCTATGAAAATGTACCAAATTATTATGATTTTTGTAAAATACAAAACTAAAATCCAAAATAAAAGTTCATAACAGTATCTAGGGAAAATATAGAGGAACTCAGCATGTAAATTTGAGCTTGATCTAGCTAGATAAGGGTGTTGGTGCCCTAGACCTGGAAGTGTAGACACACATAAATAGATTTCAGCTCTTAGTTGGTCCCTATATGTAGTCTCTTTTCTTCTAGACCTAGTCTTAGAGTGTCATCTGTCAATGATAAATTCTACTTTCCCTAATTTTTTTACTTGTAGGACTTGAATGTTTGACTAAGAAATTAGGTCTTCAAACTTTTCCCAAATTTTCTTTATATCTATAACATGCACATATGAAAGAGGGGAAAGGGTCATGTCATATAAGGGCTTGCCTAAGTCAAATCCCATTTTCTGTATTTCTACCTTCACAATGGCTATGATGATGTAAAATAGAGCTTAATCTTAGTTAGGTAGAGGCTAATGGATAAAAAAAGTGATAAATTGATAATTGTTACATATTACACTCAAATCTATATTTCTTGATAGATTGAAGTCATTGTACTCATCACCTTCAAGGAGAATTAGATGCTTGATTTGAAGTCCTACAAGTGTTAGTACTCACAAAATGAATGGACATGAAACATGAACAAACTGATGTGAAAACATGATGCATTGCTAACATGATACTTGACTAAAATAATATTATAACAATTTTACCAATCCTACTATTGACTACTTTTAGGATGAACAATTATGTTCTTAATTCACTTTCCAAAATTGAAAGGAATAAAATGGTGAAAAAGACTTGTATTTAAATGCAACTCTTTAATTTCTCACAAATCAATTATTGATAGCTAACAAATGATTTTGAATTTCCAAATGTTAAATTTCCAACACCAAAATATATGAATTGGGGCCAAAAAAGGATAGATAAGGGCACTAACACCCTAATCCAAACCTATATTGGGGCTTTGATAAGAAGTAAATAAAAATTGATTAGAAATCCTCAATTCAACTCTAATTTCTCAAAATATGATCATAAAATAGGTACATTAGAAGCACAATTGGGTCCACGAGTTCATGAGGGAGCTAAACTTAGTGTGAAATTGTCAAGGGTGACAATTTATGATGGTATTTATTAGAACAAGGAGTTAAGGATAATGTGAATCCTACATCATACCTTGCTAAAAGAGGTTTAAGTTTCTAATCTTCTTCTTTGTCTACATCTCATCCTCCATCATTTATTATATTTATAATATCTTGTGGTAAGTGAGTTTACTTTTCTTCACAAGAGAAAGGATTTTCTCCTACTCCTTATCCTCTATCCAAGAAAAAGCATATTTTTTCAAGGCTTCTCAAAGCCCACTTGATTGCTCTTCCTCCTCCAGACTGTAAAAAAATTATTAAGTTCGCCCTTTTTTGTATATTATCAAGTGCATGGTAATTCCACCAATGGATGTCGAGTATTGAGTAATAAAATATAGCTTCTTGATTGTGGTGTTATCACTCCTCCATAGACTGATGCACCTATTCATTCTAAACACTAAAGTCTAGCTTCTATGATGTTTCTCCACACTGTGTGGCATTTGTAGCTTCATGTGTTTGATCATTTCTATTCATGGTGGTACAATCTTACACACAACCATATTCACTCTATTGTAGCAACGTGATAGTCTCTAACATGTTTTTCCTTTCCTTTATACTTGGGGGGAAAGGATAACTAGTTTTGGTAGGTGTATATTTTTTCAAGGATACCTTCTTCCCCCTTTCTTTTCCTTAAAATATTAGCATGAAAAGTATGCCAATATTTTAAAGGGGGGGTATATAACCCTATCCATTTTCATTGGTATCTTGTGAGCTTTGACTTGTTGGCATACCCTCTTTTTGGTGGTGTTATTTATAATATCCCCTAATGCATGGTTTTCAATTTGTCTCCCATGATGTTAAACTTTTGTATAGCCTTTGAGGTGATTCATCCCTTGTGACATTAAAATTTTATGTGCTCCCTAAGACATGATTGTAAAAATATTCCATGGATCTAGCATAACAAATCTTGCTAGTTTATGAACTTGAGGAATGTCTACATAGATAGCTAGAATAACATAACTTATCTTCCAATGGAGCCATGTGTTTTATGAGTAAACTAGTATAACACAGCTTGCTAGCCTTGTGAAACCCATCATATTGCATGGACAACTAGAATAATATAACTTTTTGACCAATAGATCTATGTAGCTTATGAGTGATCTAACATAATGCATCTTGTTGATCTTTATGTCAAGAGAACCTTCATTTGTATAATTATATTTGATGGATGAAATTTGGTATTTGAGACAAATTTTAGACTAGGGTCTCTTTACCTTACTGAATCAAATCCTTTTTTAGTATACTAACCTTGTGTTTATGTATTATTTAGTGTTCTAATTATCTTTTGTGTTATGTTTTCTTTATTTATACTTTATGTATTTCCTATGATTACTTCATGTATTTTGTGTGTTTTCCTTATGTATCCCATGTGTATGCTTCATGTATTCCTTATATGATTTTTTTTTTATGAATATTTTATATATACTTTTATGTGTATTCCATTGATTTCTCTATGTATGTAATGAAGGGTACTCCCCTTACAACCTAAAACTCATGAAAAAAACAGATAATGGAAAAAACAAAATGCAAGAAGGAAAGGAAATTTTCTATTATCATTGATATGAAGATGAAATTACAACATTATATTTGCCATCACATGGGCTTTCTGATTACATAAATTTGCAAGTATGCAAATCAGAGCCACCATCTATGTTGCTCTCGCCTCCTTCTGTAGTCCCCATTTACATCCTTTATTTGGAAGGTGTAACCACCCTAGAATATTTTGGAAAGTGTACTCACCCTAGAAGCTTCCGGAAAGTGTAACTTCCTCAAGAAGATATTTTGAAATTTTATTAATTTTGGTATTATAAC
This sequence comes from Sequoia sempervirens, assembly GCA_007258455.2. Lineage (NCBI taxonomy): Eukaryota > Viridiplantae > Streptophyta > Pinopsida > Cupressales > Cupressaceae > Sequoia > Sequoia sempervirens. The sequence goes on along the minus strand of VDFB02259780.1, from coordinate 99,447 downwards.
TTCATGTGGTCATAACTATTGATCCGACCATCGGATTTTCTATTATAACACCTTTTCAGAAAGATCTGGAGAATTATTTCATCATAAAGTAGGGCCCAAAGGCCATACACTTTCATTTTCAACCAATTTTCAAGTCCATTTGAAGCCTCTAAGTGCCTCAAAATTGACTACGAATATTTTACTAGGATTTTTGAAAATTAAAATTTTAATATCTCTCAAATGACAAATGGTATTGAAGTGATTTCTTTTCCATTGGCTTCAATTTACCATTTTTGAGGTTTTTGTAAGATTTTGTGTCCAACTATGCATTTAAATGCAAACTTACTAAAATAGTAGCCCTGCCAAAATTAGCCCTGATTGAAAAGAAACAACTTTTCTTTTTGGGTCATGCAATATTCCTCTTACACCTTGGATGCTCCTACATCAATACAATTTCTCTTTACACCCTAGATGCTCCTCCATCAATATGAATGAATCTTTTATTATCTTGCATGCAATAAATCAACTTCATGTTTGTCTTAATATCATGGATTGATGAGGTCTTAAGTCGGGGGCTTGTGCACCCCTCCAACTTGGTTTCATCTTGTCTCTTCAACATTTTGGTAGAAGAAATTATTCCTTTAGTGTGAGTATGAACATAATAGCATACTCTCACTAAAGTGAGGGCTAAATGTAGCATCACAAATTACCACCCTAACAATTTCATACTACATGGACACCCTAATTTTCTTACAACATTAATTATAATAACAATTTATTCATTTTAGGGTCTGATCGTAAAATAAATTAAATTTCATGACATCCCAACAAATTTGGGGAAAAATAACTTAATCAAGGGTGGTAGTGCCCTTGACCTTAGAGGGGACCTAATTCAAATTAGATGTATTGGTGTCCATCCTTGGAGGATTTAAAAAATCCTAGGTTGGCCTATGATCAAAATATCAATTGGAATACATGTATAAACAAGTTTTATTCTCATTTTGAACATTAGAAGGAAATTATAAATAAGGAACTATTATGATGCATTTACTTTGAAGATGTATTGAATTATCCTCTATATGCTAGTTGCAATAATCTATTGTGTTTTGTGGACTAATGTATTGCAGGTCTTCAATCCATTTGAGAAGCCATAAAAAACCTTTGGTGGAAACACACAATGTGGGAATCACTTCAATAGAGATTTCATACCAAGGTAACATTATCATTTATCATTTTAGTCAATTATTTTTTTGGCCTCTACCCAACTTAGGGCATACCCTCTTGATCATCATTATTTTTTGTACGTGGAGGTATAAATACTAAAAAAGGTTTGACTTGGACAAGCCCCTATATAGCACAACCTTTCCCCCTCTTTTCATGTGTGTACGTTAGATCAAAAGTTTCATCAGTAGAAAATCATAGGAAACATAGGGAAAATTGTAACCTACCATCTAAAGTTTGTATATCCCTAAAAAATAGCATCTCTAATCAAGGGTGTCATTGCCCTTGACCCTCAAAATTAGGCCTAGTTTTCAATAGTAGGTTCCTCTTTGTATCTCCTTTGCATATTTGTAATTATTTTGATAGTTTCCATTTTTATGTGTGTGATAAATTATACTTTTAGATCTAGGTTTTATGTCAAATAGGATTTTTAAAACACATAAAAATTCTCCTCTTTGTAACTCAAGAGAACTAAACCCTAGGAGATTGTCTCTCCCTTGTGGCAACTACTCAAACCTCAAACCCTACTTGGTTTTTGTTTGAATGTGGATTCAAAGAAAAAGGATTTGAAGATTATTTATCTATTAGTTAGATCTAAGATCCCTTTTTCTACTCTATGGTAGATCATTTATTTAATTAATCATTATAAATATACAAATCCTTGTGTTTCCTTAACCCATGATGAATATTATTAGCTTCAAGGAGATAAAAGGGATAATTTTTACCATCCAAAATCATAAATAATAGTACTGTAAGGGTGTGATAGTCCTAAATCCAACCATACATTAGTATAAATGTCATAATAACAAATGGGTTGGTTATCCTATCTTGAAGACTTCATGAGATTGATGAGAACATAAATCTAGTTTGAGCACATCACGCCATACCAAGCCTATCCCATAATGATCTAAGGAATTAGATAAAAGGTATAATATCCATTCTAAATAGTCAATAAAAATGTTATTCAATCAACAGTAAGAAAAAAAAATCATAAAATCATTTATAACAATGATGGCTATTAATATGCATAGGAATGTGGTCAATGAGTTTCCTTAATTTATACATAAATTAAAGAATAATTTATTTAAATTAACTCACATAGGCTAATATATGTTTTCTATGCACTCATTGTACACATCAAACTATATGGATATCTAATAGCATCATATGGAAATAATAAATATGGTGTTGGTCCAACATGTATAATTATAATTGATCATCATATATATAATATAAAATTTCATAAACATAATGTCATGATATTGCCTTATAGTGTATACATTACGTAATGAATATAATGAACATATAAATAAATTCATATATAGATAACAATGTAATACATCCATACAATGAATATGTATGTAAAACAAAGTCATATAGGCATACAAATTTATTACATGTTGGTAAAACAAAAATGCATGTACAACAAAGCCATACAGACATAAAACTTCATAATATAGCTAGTCCTATGGACATGAATGGAAGAGTCAACAACTCTTTTTCTAACAAGAAGATGAAGTTACATGATCAATGGTTGTTGCTTTCAAACCCATTGCATGGAGCTCCTCTCTAGAACTTTTTGCATGTCCACCTATTAATATAATAAAATATTATCCACATTAATATAGAAAAATGGAAATTTTACAATGACTTAAGTGAATAGTCACTTACTACAAGATGATAACCCACCTCAATCATTCCCTAATTCTCTTCATCTATCTAAGGGGTAGGTGTAAGAACTGGAGTTGTGACCACCCGTAACAAGCATGAAGAAACAAATTACACTAAAGATTAATATAATTTAAATTTACACTAAATTATGTGGATGAAATAAAATACAAAATAAAATCTATATTAAAAGCTCATACCTCTATCAAAGGCATTGAAGATAAAAATGCTTCAATAATGCCCTATTAGTAGGGGTCTGAACTAGTGTCATCAACTAAAAATAATAATAAAATTATTTGAGCAAAATCTACCTAACATTATTACAAACATAGTGATTATGAATAGTAAAAATTGCCTCAGTGAAAGTTGACATAGGACCACTACCATCAATAGGTGTTGATTTAAATTATACTTTACATTTCTTGACTCTTGTGTTTGAGTAAGGTGGATTGAATTAAGCTTGTTTATTGTATATCTAGAATTTTAATTCTTATTTTATGCTTAGTGAACACTTGGAAGGACTAGAGGAGTAATCTTCTTCAATTTCCTTCTAAATCCCCTACAACACTTCTATTTTGTTCTTTCAACAAGAAGGGTAAATGTGGGAAGTCAATTACATTTGTATTAGGGAAAGTTGAGTACAAGTTTGAAGATGACCTTGCAATTGTGTACTATTCCTAGGACAAAGATAAAGGGGCTAGATTGTAGTGGAAAACAATTGCATCAAAATTAAGTGCAAACATAGGATTGATAATCAAGTGGATAAGACAAATGTATAAAGATGTGTAAACATGGAAATGTGGACAAATAATCAATTCACGTGATTATGTAAAAATGATAAGTGAATAGTCGATATTGGCATGGTATGATGGTTGAGGTGTTGTGTTGTTATTCTTGCCATCAAGGTTTAGACCCCATTGGGATGTAATTGTTGAGAATTTATATTGGAGATAAGGTCTCTTGTTTGTGACATCACCAATTCATATCTTTGGATCAAAAATGTTTACCCCTCTTAAAAATAAAATAAAAATAAAAATAAATAAATGATAAGTGAATAATATAAAGCAAGGGACCTAACATTATATAAGATTATACCACATTATTAACGAAATACTTTAAAAGATCTAAATTTTATTTTTAAATAAGATTGTACCATTTGTCAATGTATCTCAATATCAATATATATGCCAAAACTAATCCTTCAAAATAGATACAAAACTAATGGAATATTATAAGTATATGTAACTTCACCAATACAATTAGAATCTTCTAGCTTTTTTGTTTGCTTTAAAATGTCTCAAGAATATAGACTTATTTGGCAATGTAAAAAGGGCCATTACGGACATACAATCTTCAAATTTAACTTCGTATAGGTTTTGTATAGCCTTTTTAAGTTGGGCGACGTCTACCCAGCCATCAAACTGCACATTTGATCATATTTATTAATTAATTGAAATTAAAAAATCCTTTGTATTCTAATTTTCAATTAGTTAATAAATATGGTCAATTGTGCAATCTGATGGCTAGATAACGAAATACTTTAAAATATCTAAATTTTATTTTTAAATAAGATTGTACCATTTGTCAATGTATCTCAATATCAATATTTATGCCAAAACTAATCCTTCAAAATAAATACAAAACTAATGGAATATTATAGGTATATGTAACTTCACCAATACAACTAGAATCTTCTAGCTCTTTTGTCCGTTTTAAAATGTCTCAAGAATATAGACTTATTTGGCAATGTAAAAAGGGCCATTACGGACATACGATCTTCAAATTTAACTTGGTATAGGTTTCATATAGCCTTTTTAAGTCGGGTGATGTCTACCCAACCATAGACTGCACATTTGATCATATTTATTAATTAATTGAAATTAAAAAATCCATTGTATTCTGATTCTCAATTAGTTAATAAATGCGGTCAAATGTAGAGTTTGATGGCTGGATAGACAATACGTTTTAAGTCGTAAGCTCGTTTTGTCCCTTTATAGCAAAGAAAGCCCTAAATGACCTTTGGCCCTCCTTGCCACTTGGCAAGGACTTCCCCTTATTTTCTAAAGTTAAAAGCCCGCCAAATTTTAAATGTGTCTCTGCCACGTCAGCTTCCAGTATGATTCTGCCATGATTTTTTACTAATAATATAACTTTGCTGCTCAACTTAGCAAGGGCGGTGTTGGGAGACGAAGAGGTAGAGCGGTAGAGCAACCGTAATTGCAGAAGTCTGTAGAGCTTCTGTTAATCCAAGGAAGACCTCAATATTTTTGTTTCTCAGGCATGGAAGGCTCGGAGTCGTCTGAAGAAGGAGCAGCAACAGCAAAGGCACGGAAGGCTCGGAGTCGTCTGAAGCAAGGAGCAGCAACAGCGAAGGCAATGGCAGAAACAGTTATCTGGGGGTAAACAGGCTTCATGTTGGGAAGGTGGTGAAACGCAGCAGGCGCCTTTGTCCTATTTACAAAGTTGACAAGTATGATTTCCGCAGAATCGTCCAGCAGCTCACTGGCTGCCCGGTTGCGCCACAACCGCCTCCTCCGCCCCTGCCTCCGCCCCGAAATCCTGCCCCGTCCCGGCTGCAGAGAGCAAGGCCGCCTCCGCTCCAGTACGTTTCTTCCTTCAACAGGCTCGTCTCCAATCCCAGTCTGGCAGCCATGAACTCCGTCTCCTCATCTTTTCAGCCTAAACAGCAGCATGTCGCCGCTTCGGCAACCATTAGCGCTGCCTCATGCGCTTCTGACTTTGCCGCCGCCGCCGCCGCCGTTTCATCAGCCATGCCGTTGCCTTCGCTCCAAAATTCTTCTTCGTCTGGTCTCTCGTTGCCGATTTATTCCCCCTTTCAGTCGTTAGCGCCGTCCAGAGCAGTCTGGGCCAACCCAGGGCCCAAGGCCACGGTTCCCCATGAGACCGACCCGTCCAGCTTCGGCGTCCCTCTCCAGTTCCCTCAGGCTGCGGTAACCAGCGGCACAGGGCAGAAGCAGACAAGTTCGCCGCTCTCGTCTCTATTTCTGCCGTACTCGCCTGCCGAGAACAGCCAGCAGCAATTTCCCTATGTTTCACCATTGCCTTCACCTGGTTCGCAGTTTGAGCTTTCGCAGTTGTTGGCGGGGTTGCAGGTTCCATTCTCGCTGGGATCCTTCGTGCCGCTCTCGCCCGCTGAGCAATTTCAATTCGGATAGCTGCCTTCTCCCTCGCCTGGTTCCCTGTTCCCCCTTTCACCGGCTACTCAGTTTCGCTTTTCTTCATTTTAGACACAGCCCTCATTTCATTGATCTCCTTAATATTAAATGTGAGCCAATATTAAAAGCACAAGGTCCCATAGAGTTGGGTTATTTTAAATTGAAGTACTTGTAATGGGAAATTTAAAATGATACATGAGTTAAGCAGAAACATAATCTCTTAGTCACAATGCATCAAAGAAAAGAGTATGAAAAATTTAAATTAAAAGAAAACATTTGCTACAAGTGTTGGTTATGCAATTTATATTTGAGTAAAGTATTTGTAATGGGAGATTTTAAATGATAGATTAGTAAAACATAAACAGTTACTCACGACATCAAAGAAGAGAGTATGATAAATTTAAATTAAAAGAAAAAATTTGCTACAAAAATTGGTTATGGAGTTTATATTTGAGTAAAATGGGAGAAAATTTATTAAGAGATTAAGGTGGAAGCTATGTATTTTCTCTTATGGAAAAAAAAAATCAACATTCATATGAATATGAATCCTTGTTCAATGAATCCTTAGTCTGAAAGAGCTCATTATGACAACTTCCACAAATCAAATTCTCAAAACCAAGTCAACACAATTATGATATGCTATAAAGTTATATCAAAGGTCAGAAAATCTCAATGAGCAAACAACCTATATGTATATATAGTTCTCTTCTAAAAGGAACAAGAGATGTCACAGTCAAAGCCTAAAACAATCTCATAATTTGAGAGTATGGTATTAACTTATTAAGATAGAGGGCTGATAGACCTCATTACTAAAAGTTTTGTTCAAAGAGGATCTCATAAGCATGAGATGCCATAGTCAAAGACTAATTCAAAAATAGCAGGAAACAATCTCATAATTTGAGAGTATGGTATTAATTTATTAAGATAGAGGGATGATAGACCTCATTACTAAAAGTTTTGTTCAACAAAAGATATAATTCCTCAAAATATATTACAACAATTCATAACAAACTTTATCAATCCCAAAGCTTTGTGCTAAGTCAATAATGATACAACAGCCATGTATTTTATTACTATGTGAAGGCCAAAACATCAAGTAATTTCCCTTTACAATACCACATAAACACTCTTAACAATCAACATAATCTTTCACAATGCTAAGAACTACAACCTGCATTATTGAAGAATAAATTACTGGCAATTATTGTACTGTAGAGTGCCCATTTTTCAAAACTAAGGTAGAAATCAAGGTCTTGGTAGCAACAAAAGAGGAAAAAAGGTTGTTGATTGTGCTAATAATAAATTCTTGCACTGATGGAAAATATTTGGGTTAGAAACATTAACAACTACATAATGCTTGACCAAACTTTATGCCAAAAAATTAAGAAAACCATGGAGTTTACCTGTATAATACTATTACATTTACTGTTTTTCAATTTGGCCAATAAATTAAGACTTATTGAAGTTGTACAGAAATAAAAACTTCAAGAGCATGGAGTTCTTCAATTAATAATTATGAAAATATTGGTGAATAACATTTAACTTTTAGTTAATCTAATTTTTGAATGAAAACTAAGTCAAATTCTAAATTGGTTTTGCTCCCATAAACTCTTTGACGTCTTATATGAAAACTTGTTATGAATAGATAAAGTAAATATAAACTACACATTTCACTTTTTCTCTCTTACGTAAAATTTATAACAAGTGTCCTTGTGAAAATTAAATATCAGGAAACAATTTCTTAGAAAATTGTAAAGAAGAGTCACGATTTTCTCAAGTAACTTACCATGTCATACCACATGCAATGAAGTCCATAACACAAAAGATGCCCAACACTATCATTAGAAAGAACTCCATTCAGTGGATAGATACCATACTATTGAGACCAGCATGAATGAGGAGAAACAAGGCATTAACCATATGCATACTTCCCATCAACTGCTAATAAAAGATTAGAAAGAGTTTTAAAAGATTAGAAAGAGTTTTAAGTATGAACACTGATGAAAAGTTCACATATATTTTTATTAAAGAAAAATAAAGATTATGATAATTACAGATTGATATTACAAATATTAGTTATATTACTACATATAAAATTCATAAAGCTCATTTACTAAGCAAAATATCAAATGCCCATTAAGAAATAAAAGAGATATTTTTCTTGATGACCATATTAGGTACCTCAAGTATGGACCAGTTGTTATGTTTTAAAGCTAATTAGTACCAGAGAGAGTGTAAAGGTGCAAAACCTGTAATGAAACTACAAAGAAGTGTCCAATGCACAATACCTATACTCACATCCACAACCATTGAGTCCATTTCTAGCTCTATGCCTAGAAAACCATCTCTATAGAGTAAATGAACTATTATACCAAGCTTTAAGAAACAAGAGGAACTAAAAAAGCTAACATAAAAAAATTTATCTATCTTTTATGCTTTGAGGCATTCTAACAAACTATCCATGTGCCTTCTCTATGCCTCCACATTTTGCATACATTTTAATCAGGGCAATCTCAACTATAAAATCTAACAACAGTCCCCCTTCCTTGTATCCTTGGATAGATGTCCATACGCTATTCCAAAGCACAGCCAGGCAAGATGGTGGAAAAAGTTGTGGAACTTAGCTTTGCACATGCTAGTTGATGCATGAATCCTTCTAAAAGTTTATTTTGTGCATACCCTACAATCATGGAATTCTAGGACACTACATATCTTTGAGGTATTCTATCAAATGGTTCATTGCCTATGCTTCCACATTTTGGATACATGTCCATTGGAGCATTCAAACTATGGTATCTAAAAATAATTTTCTTTTTATTTTTCCTTTTCTTCTCAGGAGAAAAGTTAGTACAAAATTAAGATAATAGCCCAAAATGAAAGACATGGGACTGAGAGAATGAAAAACAATGGAGGTGGGTTGCATTTGGATAACAAAAAAGGTCAAACAATTAACAGAGTCTCGAGAAGTGGAGAGGGGGAAACTCAAAAATCTGGGCCATAAAGACACGAGTATTGTAAACCATTAAAGTAACTTGCAAGAAATCGACACTCTTAAAATTCAAGCATAAAATTTGTGGAACAAAGTTGTAGAGACCTAAAATGGAATGGGATCTCAAAAGTATATGGAGAGGAAGGGTTGCAATTGTAAAATACTCTAGATTTTAGAATATATATATATATTATAGAGTGATAGTAAAATGTCATAAAGGTGTCTTATGGGTCAAAAATATAGTAGATTTAAATTGTGTATCTAAATGTAGTAGATTTTTCAAAGTTAACGTTGAAGTCAAAAATCTTGTCTCGAGCTCAAGAATCTAGTAGCTTTAAACCCACATATTTTTACATCTACTTTTCGTTTATTGTGAATAGATTGAAGCAACAACTATATGGAGACTAATTTTGGTTCAACTCATTTTTCTTAAATTCTACTTTGGTAGGGTTTTTTAATATTTTTCTTGCAAATTCTGCTCATTTTTCTCATCGACATCATTGAGACTTTAGAGCATGACACAATTTGTGTAAAATATTGAGGTAAGTCAGTTGCCATGATTTCAATGATTTTTTTTTGGAAATCTGTACAAGCCTGGATCACTTTTTGTTGTGTTTTATTTCATTCTAAAATAGATTTGTAGTTATCTGATAAATGAAGGTAGTGATTCTGTGGTTGTTTTCATATATAATATTATTGTAATACCTAGTGTTAGATTCTTATTTTTTTCTTGACATGGAGATATTTTCAACTGTAAAATGAATTTTACGTTCATTTGGTGGTTTTTTTTTTCCTTTCTCTTGAAGTTATTTTTGTGACAATTTTCCATATAGAATTATTTAGTATTGAATTTATAAGAGTTATTGTTGAAGTTGTAAATACAATGATTACCAAAGCTATTTTCACACAGAGTAAACAGTAAAGATTGGATCATCTTCATATATTAAACTTAATACATTCTTCTTTGAAAAACTTATACATTGTCCAGTACATGTTTCTTCATAGTTTTGTGTCATTATATTGGATCTCATACTTTAAAGACCAAATGTGAAGGCAAGGGATTGGCATGACTAAAATGACTAAATTTTGCAAGATTGTGTTGAATAAGTGACAACAACTTGGTTTGGTCACTTGGTCAGGGCTAAGTGGTCACATTTGGTACCAATGTACTTTTTATAGTATTATATTCTTTTCTAAAACCATGTGTCTATTCAAAAAATCAGGGGTGCTACATTTGAGAGATCATTTTCCCACAGACAAAGATAGTATTTTCTTTTATGAAATTCATGTCTATTACTTCAAAAACTCAGGAGTGCTATGTTTGAGAGATCATTTTCCCACAAACAAAGAGAGCTAGCATCTTTGCATTTGCATCAAATTTATGTACAGTGAGTGCAATGAGTGCTGAGAGATGAATTCGTATGAAAAACTACTCACTACTCATAAAACATGGGTCAATGAGTTTGACTCAAAAAATAACTACATGGTTGAATCCTAATAAATACCTCCTCCTTATCAATCAAACTATAGGGATATAGGTTGTACGAACAAAAGTAAAAGTATTGAAAATCCAACAATATCCCAACTAGAAAAGTATCGCATAAAAAGTAGTAACCCTACTTAGTTTTAAGGGTTGAAATCTTATCAATCAAACTGTAGGCATACTGACTGATGAAGTAGCTATGAAGAAGCTAGGGAGAAGCTTGGGGATGCCTAAATTTATATGGGTATTTTAATTTAAATTGACTAAATTATAGAATTCCCACTAACTACAATAAACATTATTTACTCAAGCATTAATGTGCTTTAATTTCTTCTAAAATCAAATGCACACATAGAACACAATCCTCATTTCAATGATGATATGTATTAAGAATATATATAATTATACACCACAACATGAATGATGAATGGAATACTAGATGAATTTGTTTAGACAGTGATAAGCTTCATAGCCTAAGCAAGGATTCATAAAAATCCTTCCTTGTCACTCGTGTACGTTGTGCTCGTCATGCTTTATCAGAGTTTATGCCCTTTATAGTATCACCATAACATTAAGAAAAATGAAAATTTTTGCAATTGTGGCCCTTTCTATTATGGGTTTTGTTAAAATTTTAAAAGTAAAATAAAATAAAAATTATACACAAATTTGATTTTCGTTTAAAGGAGAAAAATTCACTTGAAATAAAAGAAGAAGAAACAATGGTGAGACAAAATAATTTAACGTCACTGCAATATACATTTTACTTAAAAAATAAAATTACAAATAGTGGGCTTGTAAGAAAATACCTTGGAAAGCGACATTCAAATGAAGGGTTAACACCCATTGCCTTAAAATGAAAGGGTTTGCATTGCAATAGGTACCGTGCTATGAAGGAGCTTGAAACTAATAGAATTAATTTCTTGAAGGTTCACCCCTTCTTAGTTAAAAGAAATAACCTAACACCACTAGTAAAAGCAATTAAGAGTTAATAACCATTAAGTAATAATGAAATGGTTTCAATTAAAATAGCGCATGAAGCATAAAAGTAGAAATTACCTTCAACCTTCTGATGTTCCTTGCTCTCCTCCTATCAGAACTGCCATTGCCATTTCATTCAAAAGAACGCTACTTGAAAAAGCAATGGAAATTGGCAAATAGTTAATACACAGACCCAACATATTTTAACTCACATGCAAAACCCCAAAAGTTGAGGTAAAATTAATACATTGCACAGGCTACAGCTAGTACAATTTTTATTGATATGAATTTGTCTTTTTATTTATAGAAGCAACCGACCTCAGCATATTAATGGAGTTAACTATGAAGCTACAGACATAAGGGATGTAGTATTGGTTACCTTAAGTTTCATCCACTTAAATGTTGCGCCATCCATTAGATGAACGAGGAAAGTGGCATTCTCTGCAACCACAAGTGGTAAAAATGACTGGGAAATGGCCAAAAATGATGAATGGCTAAGATTTGTTACATTGTAGTACATTACCTGTGACTCAATCTGCATTGTTCGACATCAAAAGAGTCCAAAAAGCTCAGCATGGGGATGCATTTGTCATAATAAAAAATATTTGCATGCTTTATCATTGTGCTTCAAATGTGCAATGTCCATAATTCAACATTATTGATGAGTGGCTCTCGTGTTCCATTTCTAGTCAAAGCAAAGAGTCATTACACCGAAGGCATGTCCTATATGATCTTATCAAGCTCACTTTGCCTATATCAAGTTCAATTGATCTATCAAGGGTTCATAAGCTCCAAGAGGCCCTAAAGGGGGTTTAATAAATCTGAGTTGATCATTTTTCACCATTTTGCACCAACCATTTTCTAGCACCTGTTTTAAAATTTTTATGAAATAAAATATAAAATAGATTTCGTGGTTAAAGAGGATCTCAAAAAGGAAGTTATTTTTGTCATTTTCAATTCTCTCCATCATGTAACATCCTCCATGTGTCATGAATCTTTGGGGATTTGGAGGACGAATAGGCCTCTAAGGGTAAACTTTTTATGGGGATGGTTTCTTAGGTGGTCGTGGCATACATAAATATTTTCAATTTTAATTCTTTAATTTGCATCTATTCAAAATCTCTATAAATTTTTTAGTCTAGGAAGTCATAAGCCACTTTTCATTTTTATTTACTTCTTTACTTATTATGCCGAAAGGCAGGTGTTCTACAGACACAAAAGGGGTGGAAAATACCCAAGTACATAAAAAAGAAAGGCAAATGTAACTGATGGAAGTGCTAGAAGACGAAGAGACATGGAGGTAACTAGCTTGGGTGAAGTTAAGCGATAGGGGAGGGTAGTGGGAGAGTAACTTTCCCAATCATTGGTGTCAATTGTGCCAATTGTGCCAATGACCCTTTCTCAATCCTTGCTAAAACTCAAATGATGCAATGCAATGGTGATTGGAAAAATTAGTTCTCAGTTTAAGAGAGTAACTTTGCATGAGAGTGTAGATGGATTGATGAAGAATGAGGCCTTTCATTTATAGATTTTCAAGTTGGAAGAGAGCTCAAAATAGAGCAATGTGGGATAATGATTTGGCCAATGAGATGAAGCCACTTATCATATTATGATAGGTTGAGGAATGTGCAAGTTTTGGCCAATGTGCCAAAGACGGGAAGATTCAAATTTGAAATTGTGAATTAAATGTTGAGAGGGGGACATGTAAGAGAGAAGTTATTGCACTGTTGGAAGGGACAAGTCAACTTGAGGAAATATTCTCAAAAGGATGCCTTGTTGAGAGAAAATGCTAATTTATAAATGAATTAAAATGATTTATTGGTGCAAGTGGGAAAAGCTAGAGGATGTGATGGGTGGTTAGATTAGGTTAATTAGGATTAGATTAGCTTAATTGATGATTAAGATACTTTGACACATTTGACTTGAATATTTTGATTTATTTAAATCAAGAGGGAGAAATATGAATTTTGAGATTTAATTAAATAAAGTCTTGATTTATTTAATCAAAGAGGGAATGATAGGCTTAAATTAAATAAAGTTAATTTATTCAATTTAAGAGGATAATCCTTAGAGATTGAATTAAATGAGCCTAATTTTCCTAATGAACTTGATTAATTTAATGAGCGGATGAATATGAACTAATTAAGTGCATAATGCTAATTTCATGTGTCTACATTTTTCCCCTCTTTGAATCAATGTACTTGCTACGTTGGTTCAAAGAATAATCTTATCCCGATCAAAATTCAAAAAAAAATTATGATTTTTTCAGATGCCCCAATGGAAAGAAGTACACTATTACATTTCCCCCTCGAGAGATTGAGTGAAAAGATTTGATTTGAGGGTCAATCTCATGATAAAGGGGTTCAAGATGGATGTATGGATGGTTATGATGATGATGCAAATGAGATGATTTTAAGATGCTTAGAATAGCCAATCTATATTATTCTAAACAACTTAAATGATGATATGATGTGAGATGGATGAGATGGATGATCTGATATGCTATGATTATGCAAATGTATGATTCTATATTATGATGATGATTATGTATGTGAGATGATATGCCGATTGTTGATGGTTTTTTGGATGCAGGATGGATGCACTAGTGATGATGATGAACTACTCATTATGTGATGTTAGTGCGGAAAAGAAGAAATTAGATGATGACAAGAGGATCCAACAAGCCAACTTTACGAGAGATGATGATGAGAAATGATGATGATAGATGGATGATTTGCTTATCAAGGATTGGGATTTTAAAAGAGTCACTTACCTTATGTTTGATAACACGCATAAGCACGATGCATCAAGGTATAAAGGACCAGGATGGCGTTGTACTTAGTGTGATGGAATTTGACTTGACAAATAGATAGGAGTATTCTTGTTCACACCTAACATATGAAAACCTTGCTAGGATGCACTTTAGAAGTTTCAAACATCTCAGACCAAAACACGGAAAGGTATTACCAATCAATGCAATAGTCAACAAGCTTTCCAAAACACCCTCTATACATATCTAACAAAGCAATTATTCACCAAGGTTATTTTACAAGAATGTCCAACAAGTATATTAGAAAAAAGATAATGATCATTGCCCCATTCCTATTTCTCTAAATCTTCTATTTAGATATCATCGAGAAGTCCTTGGAAAGAGCATGGTAAGATAAGTCAAAAGACAAAGATAAAGCACAAAAACAAGTTGATGTTCTTCAATACCACTAACCAAAAGGGAATGTGTTTTTAAGGATAAGAACCAAAACTATTGCCAAAAGATAATGCCCATTGTAGGAAGGATACATCCTAGGATGTGTTAGTGGAAGGCGGCATGTCATTTCGTTTATCCAAAGGGTTCTTTCTGATAAATAATGCCCCTTGTGGGAAGGATACATCCTAGGACATGATGTTATCAAATGATTGATATGGGACTATTTGGATGATGGACTATCGACATAAATAATTGACCAAATTTTTTACATACTGACTTAGACTTGAGACTTGAAGTTTTTGAGTTTTCACTTTTAACCTGCTAGACTTGTTTCTAGCTGTTTCACCAAAGGTTGAGGATGACGATCAGTTTATTATGGATGGTGTTATTGTGGGTGCAAGCGAGATGAGATGGATGGATTTTTTTAAATATTTGGATTTTTTTTATGTTTTACAAAGTTTTGAGGCTATTTTTGGTATTTTTCAAGATTTTCAAATGTTTTGATTTTTGATTTTCCAATATTTTTGGGGTTTTACAATGTTTTGAGGCTGTTTTTGGTATTTTTCAAGATTTTCAAATGTTTTGATTTTTTATTTTCTAATGTTTTTGGGGTTTTCTGAGATTTTTACCAAGAGACTAACCTAAAGACCTATCCTAGGGGCCTTAGGGGTTGATCAACAGATTAGCCTTGCCTATGTTATACACACAAAGACCATGTAGTTTGACTGATGACTTGATCGATTTACAAATGAGATATACATGATGAGATGTCAGTTTATTTTAACAGACTCCTAAAGGATT
Organism: Sequoia sempervirens; assembly: GCA_007258455.2. Taxonomy (NCBI): domain Eukaryota; kingdom Viridiplantae; phylum Streptophyta; class Pinopsida; order Cupressales; family Cupressaceae; genus Sequoia; species Sequoia sempervirens. The sequence continues at coordinate 83,947 of VDFB02259780.1, read as the reverse complement.
GACCTAAGTGTCTTGGGGGAGGACCGACTTTTTGACATGTTTTTGGGATTTTTATATGTTTTGATGTTTTTGGATTTTCACATGATTTTGACAATTTGGATAAGGATGTGTGTCATGATATCAGTGCTCTATCTTTGGATTTTGTTGAAGACCAAGCTAAGGTTGACTAATAGAATTGATGGATTGATGATGATGATAACATTGTTGAGGATACACAACAATGTAAGGATTTGATTGATTAGGATTGATGATGATAACATTGTTGAGGATGCACAACAATGCATGGATAGTGTTTAAGCAACACAAGGATTGAAATGTCAATTGGATTGATGATGATAACATTTTTGAGGATGCACAACAATGCAAAGATAGTGTTTAAGCAACACAAGGATATCCCTAGGTGATGATTTTTTGATTGGATTTGATTGATCATGATTGATGAAGCTTGATGTGCAAATTAGATATGACTGATATCGATTGTTTGGATCGATGTTTGATAAAATATGAAGACTGATAAGGAACATCTTCTTGTCAAAATATGCCATGGGCTAGTGATTTGGATTTTGGATCACAAATGCTTTGACCAATTTGGTTTCACATTTGCCAATGTTCAGATTGCCACATAAGTTGGAGGATATAGACCAAGATTTATTCTCAAAGCAAGATGTAAATATCTACCCCCAGCATCTAGCAATGTATGGAATGCAATGTGTGGATGCTCGGATAGGTGAATGGACGGATCAATATGGTAAGTATGCAAAGGATGCCAAGGATTATCTTGTGATAAGATAAGGTGTTCAAATAAAGAATGCTCATTGGATAATGTTTCATGGCTCAGATAATGTTGGATAGGATAGGATTAATGAAAATGAGCCATGTCAAGATGTTTACCATAAGCAATCATAAAGTGTGCCTCAAAATTTTAGCAAAATCGAGATAACTTGGACTATGGATGTAGATAAATGAAAATGGATTAGATAAATGGTTCATGACTGAATGAATTTATTATGGCTGAGACAGATGGAATGTTGGCTTTATTATGGATGGGATAAGACGCTTTCACCTGAAGTGGTGCATGTAGATGCTTGATTCTACACATGATTCTTGTTTGCCAAGTTTTCGTCATGGTCTTGCCCAAAGCGCCACCCATGCGGTTTTCACTAGAGGATGATTTTTCTTCTTTACTATTATTAATCCTTTTTCTATTTTTTTTTTATTTTCATATTTTTTTGGTTTTTTTGGTTTTTCTAAAAGATTCATCTTGACGCACCTAGTGGTGTCGATGTAGATGCTTCTATCATAATGTGTCATCGATATCTTGCTTGAAGAAGTTGCTTTGCTAAGATACATGCACTTAAATGCAACTTTTGGGATACCTGATTTTCTTTGTCAATACCAAAGTTAACTTTGTCTCTGTGTGCACATCACGATAGAGTTCCTTTGAAAACCTTATAATGAAGGATCGTTACCAATGCATGGTCAATGTGAGAATTGGATATCATGCGTGGAGGCATGGATGGAGTGTGTTTAGGGATAGGAGATGGATTGGTTGATAGTTTGGAACCTTTGACTATCCAAACTTGGGAAGATGAGCAATGATGGGTGGATACAAAAGTGTGTGTGGAATTAGGACCAATTGCTTGATATACTTTGTACATCGCTTGAAAAGACTAATTTTTCTTTTGTGGACATCTTTGATGAATAATTTTCCCCATAGTTTCTTTGACTGATGGAGTTTGATAGGGATAATATTTATTTGTATTTTTTGGTATCCATTTGTATTTGATTTGTCCATTATGATTTCTAGCTTCTTTTTCTTTGATCACGTTCTTCATACTTTGATTCAATTCTTTCTTTTGACGTTGGTCCCAATTCATGGATGGGGTCATGGGTGGATGAAGATTCATGACGTGACTGGTTGTAGTATTGGCATTAGTTTCATCATAAGGATTCTTTGTGCTCCCTATGTTGACGTTTGCTTGAGATGAAGTTGTCCCTAATATGGTGGTAGTAGTACCTTCATGCTTTGATTATGCTTGTTCTAGGATCTTTTGTTTAGAATGCATTCTCTGATAAATGACCATTGTAGATGATGTTATTTCAATTTGCTGCTCTATTGACCCTAGAATATCTTGTTCCATCTAATTTGCTTCCTTGGGTGGATAATGTTGGATATCTTTATTCATGATGTCCTCATTCTGAGTTTGGGATATATCTGATCCTGATGTTGACAACTCTATTTGACTGTAGGAATCAATAACCTCCTCTTTTTGTGTAATAATATCAAGAGAAAAGGAATCTTGTTCCGAATGAAGATCATCTACGTTTCCATCTACAAAAAGCATCTCATGGGTAGATGGAGGAGTATGTGCTACATGTATATGATCATCTTGCATAGATAGGAGAGTTTCCATTAGATTATTGTAGTATCTTGAAGATACAAATTCTTGATCTTGAATGATTTCAGAGTTGCTTTCGACATGCTTTGGATCAAGTTCTTGACATGGGTCAATTTCAAAGGATCCTTGGATATCTTTATTAGTAATGGGAAGTTTCTCAATATCCTCTTGATATTTGAGTGGACTTGGATCAAATGTTCATTTGAGGATTCCCTCAGTATCTGTAACCATGAGGTTAAAGGGTGTCAAAATTTCTTAGAAAAAACCATTGCTAGACCTTGGTGAAAGACGATGATCATGCTTTGGAATAGATTCTTGAGATATGTTCTCTAACTCATTAGGTGATGTAGAGACATTTTCAACATGATCATTGGTCGATGGATTGTGGATTATGTAAATAGGATCAAATAATTCTAACACTCCTTGAAATAGATCATTAAAAAGTGGCTCTTGATGTATGGTGAGTTGATCATCGGATGGGGTAGAAACATCTTCAATGTGCTCCTTAATTGAGAGATCTTGAACATTGTTTTCAACAATTGTGGCAAAGAGATTGTGAATGTCTTCAACCATAGGGTCAAGTGGTGTTGACATTTCTTGAATTGGATCATTGTTGAGTATTGTTGGTGGATTTTGATCATGATTGAAAAGTGACTCTTGACCTATGCTCATTTGATCTTTGAAAGAGATAGAAGCATCTTCAATGTGCTCTTTGATGGATAGATCTTGATCATTTCTTTCAGCAATTGTGATGGGGATATTGTCAATTCTATTACCAATGGTTGAATGTTCATTGTTATCCCCAATAGTTATCATTTTTGGTGTTTGTTCTTGTGTTTGTTGGGTAGCTTGAGAGGCTTGGGCAGCTTGAGAGGCTTGTTGCACTTTTTGAACTTGTGTTGCTTATTTTTTGGCTAGATATTGTTGGATGGCCTTTTGATAGGCCTGGTGAGCTTTTAGTGCAATGTTATATTGTCTTGCTACATTTGGTTTTGGTGGTAGTGGTGGTGGATTTAGAATCGTGTTGGATGTAGTGATAATTCATTGAGATATGTTTGGAGTGATCATGAGGGTTTGAGATATGATGGGTGTGATAGGGGTGGTTGGAGTGATTGAGGCGATAGGAATGGTCAGAATGACTGAGGTGATAGGTCCTTGGGAGACCATATTTTGATTTGTTGAGATTGGTGTTGTCATTTGATTAGATACTATCTGTTCGTGCAATGACGATGGTATATTCAAAGGATTTGATGTGATGGCTTGATTGGCGTTAGGTGAATTGATCTAGATGGAGTGATTGGTGCTAGGTAAAGGGGGAAGCCCTAAGCCAAGGAATGATGTTGATATGGGTAATGGTGGTGGATATGTCTCTTGGCGCAGTGACTCAACTATTTTTGTAAGTGTAGCAATTTTATCTCACCAAATTTGATCTTGATTTTGATCTTGATTCCCTTGATATAGTTGATTTAGTTTTTGTTTAAGAAAATTTGAGATACATACTTGTGGTTTTGAATGGGATCATGGAAAAATTGATTTTGAACAATGTTTTGATTTTGGATGATGTTCAGATTTGGCATGATAGGATGAAATTGAACATTGTTGGTGTTGGGAACCACATTGTCTTGATTTAGGTAACTTTGATTTTGCATGGTGTTACTGTGACTTGGATTAATACATGGAGTTGTTAACATCTTGTTTGTACTTTAAACAACATTTTTATGATTCGAAAACATATCCATCCCAAAGTTTGCCAGATTCATGTTTTATAATCTTGTACTTGGTACATTCACATTTAGCATGTAGGGATTCGATGAGATGACATTGTTTGTTTGAAGGCTCATGCATTGGGTGTTTGGTTGATGGATTTGTAGGTTTGAATTTAGATCTACCATCGAGAAATGTGTTCCAATCTTTGATTTGGGCATACTCACACTTGTTGTACCAATGACATTTGTACAAGGTAATGATCCCATGTATGGATTGTATAAGTGTGAGTTTTGATAATCAATTGCCATTGTAAGGATTTGAAAGTTCAATTGATTTGGATTACTCATGATGTATGGATCAAGTTTGTATTCCATATTCTTCTTTTGTTTTTACCTTGTTGCAAAAGTGACCTCTAAGATTCTTAGGACCAATGACGAGATGAAGGATGAAAGGGGTGAATGATATGAGTGTTGAACATTTAGGAAATTTGGATCAATGCTAGAATTAGGGCTTGATTTTGATTGGTTTGATTGAATAATGAACTTGTAAACCCTAAGCTGTTGGATGCGATCTTAGGATGAGCTTGTTCAAAGGATTGCTAATTCAATTAAATGTATGAGAAATGATGAATTCCCCTACACCTAGCTAAACAAGGTGATTTTGATTTTAATGATTTACCCAAGTCTAGAATGATGTTTCCAAAGCTCTAAAGTTGTTCGTGGGATGGATTTTTGATAGATGTTTGGGATGGGTGAAATGTTTGATTTGATCCTAAATGAACCTAAGAAGGAATTGTTTACTAGACCAAGATAGTGAAGAACATTATTTTCTGTAAGAGTAATTCAAAATCAAAAGACCAATGTTTGCATGAAAACCATATGACCAAAAGATGCCAAGCACATGTGTGGGGTCCAATTGATTAAATATTTTCTTAATGGATTATTTTTATCACAAAAACTTCTTGATTAGCTTTTGAATCTTAGATGTCCAATGTCCTAATTCTCTTTCATCCCACAAAGTGCATTATGTGAAAATCGAGGAAATCAAGGAAAGGGTTTCCTAATGTTGACCTTAGTAGGAGAAAATTCAGATGAAATCCAAATGCTTAGATGCCTCTAAGGATACGAATCCCAAGGGAAAGAAATATCATGTGAATTTGTTCAAGGATATTTGCTTCTCCTAAAGGGTTTGAGATTTGATGCTCATGTTGAATGTTGGTTTTCCAATGCTTTTGATCAAAGCATTGTGTTTTCAAACTGACTCACAAGAATTATAACATCCTAGCTCCATTGGTACAATTTTTTTGGTGGGCTTGCCTCATGCTCTTCATAGTAGAAGAGATGATTTTACATGCAACCAAGGAAAAAAATATAAAGGTATGTTAAGAATGTAGTCTTAACCTCTATATTTTAACCAAGATTGGACATGGCAAGTAACTTCTTGAAATCTAAGTTCCAATGCACCACTTTGATGGTGTATGAAGCTCCAAGATGTGCTTGCACTAACCAACTAGAAGACTTCTTCTCTGTCTTCACTCAAGAACCTGTTGGCTTCAATGTTCTAATTTGACTTAGATCATTAACTAATCCCTTCTCTAACTCTGTCACAAGAGTTACTCTCCTTGTGCTTCACCTTGGAGGATTCAACACTCTTTGAACTACTCTCTTCTTCCAACACCTAGAAGGGTCTAGATGTCAACTTCATTATCTGACTTGAACTCTTTGCAGGAGAGCTAAAGGTACTATCCTCATGCTTTTCACATCCAAATGGTTCCATCTTGCTTGGTGTTAAACCTTCAAACTACCCGCTTTCATGAATTTTCCTTGGACAGGCCTAATTCCTTCTAGCCCTTACCAATCCCTTTTTGGTTTTTCTTGTTCAAATTTGACAAAAAACCTAGCAATAAAAAGGCACTTTCAGATACCCTTTTTAGTCCTTTAAATCTTGCATAGGGTGTCAGACCCCTATATTATCTGTACAGTGGATTCCTATAATTTTGGATGGAAGGGCTAATTGACCTATTTTCTAGGGTTTCACTACTTCCTCCTTCAAAACTATTGCTAGTGGATTGATTGAAGCTTCAATCCTTTTGTCTTGTGGAGATCTTGTCTAACCCTACCTGAGACCGTACTATTTCCGTATAGTGCTTGTAACCCCTGCCTAAGTTCTTCAATTTTCACTCTCAAACTCCTAACTGGGCAGTCCTAGCTCGCCTAGGGTTTGAGTTTAAAAACATTTGCTTGGCTCTTTGGTTCTCCTACTACTAAATATGTACAATGGACTGGCTCCTCTCCCATATTCAACCAATCTCAGGAAAACCTTGTGGTTAGTGTTTATGGGGGAGCCATTCCAAGTTTGACTGCACAAAACAAAGAAAACTAACACTCTACACTATAAACTAGGAATTAGAAACAACAACTCTACACAAGCACCCTGAATACAAGATGAATCTTACTCAAGTATATCTAATGAACACAAAAACAGTGAGAAATCTGTATTTACAATGCCTTTTGTATCACTGTTTCTCAAGAACTCAAGTGAAACACAGAAAAATGCAGAGATTTCTATTTCTTCCAAACCAAAATGTTATTACAAAGCACACTCACTGCTCTCTACGAGCCACACACTACTTTTTTCTTATGCCTCCCCCATCATTCAAGGGGAGTTGCTCAACTCCACATCCCTAATTTCAAGGGAATCCAATAACTAGGTTGCATGCAATTCCACAAATCTTTCCATGCAACTTTACAACAACATTTTGCAACTTCCACTATGTCATGATCCCCAATCTTTGGACCTCTAACACCTTGATTACGAGCCACCAACATCTTAACTGCCTCTTGGCATCTTCAAACAATGAGGATGTGGTGATAACACATTTAAAGCTCATCCTTCCAACACAAACTGTCCAAAGCTAAAATAAAGCAACATTTATGAACAATGATTCACTAAGATGGAATTAGTCCTAATGACTAACTCACCACACTCCACCAAGACCTTCTAGGGTCCAAACGAAACACACAAACATCCTGAATTGGCTAAGGTCAGGTACAAGCCAAAATTGAAGACAAAGCAAAATGGAGTTAAGCCAAGGTGCTCCTGCACCATCCTCCCCAAAACAGAAAATTTCAATCCACCCTTGGATTGAGCAAGTTGAGATCAATTCCCAACTTATTGAACTCTGCCTCCTTAATCCACACTGCATCTACATCAGGTTGTCCATGTCTCTTGATCAGGTGTTCTTTATATTCTTTGGTCCTAGTTCTCTTGTAGACCCTGGTGTCCAATATCTTATCAGCTTGCTTGACTACAGCAGGGGGCAGTTTGAGTTCTACCACATCTTGGATGACTTCTTGGATGGTCTAATCCATGTTTGGTGGTGGTCCTTTGTAGTGTACAAGATCTGCAACATTAAAAATAGGGGACAATCCACTGTCATCTGGTAATTGCACCTTGAAAGCATTACTTCCATACTTCTCCAAGATAGGACAGGGACCTATCCTCTTCATTTGCAACTTGTTAGGGACTCCTTTCTACAGTCTAGACTTGTTCAAATGCACCATCACCAAATCACCAACATTGAATTGAACTTCTTTCCTTTGCTCATCCACCTTAGTTTTATGTTTCATGGTGTTTTCTGCCAATGTTTTTCTGACTGTCTCATGAATCTCCTACATTGCATAAGCAAAGTCATCAGCATATCCACTTCCTTTGACTCCATCCTTCAACTCTCTCAGCTCATAAACACCTCTAGGATGTAGTCCATAAACAATTTCAAAGGGACTCTTCTCTGTTGATCTATTGACAGTATCATTATAGGCATATTCAGCTTGCCCAATAATCTGATCCCATTATTGACCATACTCCTTGGTCAAGCATCTTAAGAGATTTCCAAGTCTCCTATTCACAACTTCGGTTTGACCATCAGTTTGGGGATGGTATGCAGATCCAAAGGATAAATTGGTGCCCATTCTTTGCCAAAGAGTCTTCCAAAAATGACTCATAAACTTAGTATCTCTGTCTGATACAATGCTGATTGGTAAGCCATGAATCCTTACTATCTTCTTAAAGAAAAGAGAGGCTATTTGACTGGCATCATTGGTTGTTTTGCATGGCACAAAGTGAGCCATTTTGCTGAATCTATCTACAACCACATAAACATTGTCCATACCTTGCCTTGTCTTGGGTAACCCAACTACAAAGTCCATACTCAAGCATTCCCATGGCCTAGTAGGAATAGGCAATGGCTGGTATAGGCCTGCATTTGAAGATGTACCTTTGGCCTTTTGACATACCACACAACTTTCCACATACCTTCTGACATCTAAGTTCATTCTTGGCCAATAGTAAAACCTTTGAACCAATTCTTGAGTTTTGGTGATCCCAAAATGACCACTCAATGCACCATTATGCTTTTCTTGTATCAAGTTTTCCCTGATAGAACCTCTAGGAACACAAAGTTGATTTCCTTTAAACAAAAGTTCACTTTGCAAGGTATATTCAGCATATTTTCTATGAAAATGATTCGTGTACTCAACACATACCTTATAAATGTCTGCAAAGTCTTCATCATCTACATATAGATCTTTGAAGTGATATATTCCCATGCTCTTCAACTGAATTTCTTGAATTGTGAGGACTCTTCTGCTCAATGCATCAGCCACTTTGTTGAGAGCTCCTTTCTTGTGCTTGATATTGAAGGTGTAAGCTTGCAAGTACTCCACCCATTTCATGTGCCTATGACTTAACTTCTCTTGTGAATTCAGGAAACTGACTACTTAGTTGTCTGAATACACTATGAATTCCTTGGGAAGCAAGTAATGCCTCCATTTTCTTAAAGCCTGTACCAATGCATACATCTCAAGGTCATAAGAAGAATACTTCTTCTTGGCTTCACTTAACTTCTCTGAATGAAAATCCACCGGTCTGCCCTCTTGACTTAGAACAACTCCAATAGCTACATTGCTTGCATCACATTCAATGGTGAATAGCTTCTCAAACGTTGGTAACACCAAAACAGGTTGGGTAGCTATCTTTTCCTTCAGCAACTCAAAACTTTTGTTAGCTTGCTCATTCCATACAAACTTAGTCTTCATTCCTCCTTTTATGGTATCCAACATAGGAGCACAAATAGCACTAAACTGTCTTATGAATTTTCTATAATACTGAGCAAGACCATGGAAGCTTCTTACCTCTGTTGCTATCTTTGGAGTAGGCCAATTGTGGATAGCTTCCACTTTGCTGCTGTCCATCTTCAAGTTGCCATGTGATAACACAAATCCAAGGTACACCAGCTCTGTTTTGATGAACTCACACTTTTCCAGATTGATCATCAGCTTCTCCTCCTGCAACTTCTTGAAAATCAACTCAATATGTTGGAGGTGCTCTTCTCTTGTTTTGCTATAGATTAGTATATCATAAAGATACAATACTACAAACTTGCCAATGTAGTCTTTGAGGATTTCATTCATGAGTCTCATGAATGTGGAGGGGGCATTAGACAGTCCAAATGGCATAACTAGCCACTCATAAAGACCCTCATTGGTTTTGAAGGTTTTTTTCCACTCATCTCCCTCATGTATCCTAATTTGGTGATAACCACTCTTTAAATCTATCTTGGTATAGTACCTAGCTTCACCTAGACAATCCATGAGATCTTCAATCCTAGGGATAGGGAACCTATACCTGATGGTTATCTTTTTTATTGCCCTGGAATCAATACAAAGCCTCCATCCTCCTCCCTTTTTAGGTGCTAAGACAGTGGGTACTGCACATGTACTAATTTTTTTCCTAATGAGACCTTGGTTAAGAAGTTCTTGAATCTGCCTAGCTACTTCCTCATTTTGTTGAGGTGTCATCTTGTAAGCTACTTTGTTTGGAAGGGTGGCTCTTGGTATCAAGTCTATCCTATGACTTATGGATCTTTTAGGAGGTAATGTTGTTGGTTGACCACTACTTACAATACCTTCATAGGTCTGCAACAATTTCTGTATCTCCTTGGGTAACTCTTGCTTTTCAGCTACTTTCTCTTTGCTCACCTCTCTTGGCTTGATCATTACTGCATAGCCAACTCCTTCTCCTTCTTACAAGGCTCTTAATAACTCTTTTTCACCAGCCATGAGCATTTTAGAACCTGTTGTCTGCACCTCTGTGTCTTCTAACAAAGACTGAATCTTGAAGGTTACATTGTCTTTCTTGAAAGTATATGAGTTCTTTGCTCCATCATGCACAACTTGGCGATCAAATTACCATGGTCTACCTAGGAGCAAGTGGCATGCATCCATAGGTAACACATCACACAAAACTTTGTCCTTGTACTTACCAATTGAGAACTCCACCCATGCTTGTTCATTCACCAAGACATGCTGACCCTTATTGAGCCATGTGACCTTGTAAGGATTGTTGTGGGGTGTCCTTGTCAACTTCAACTTGTTGACTGCCTCCTCTGACACAATATTGTTAGTAGAACCTGAGTCAATGATGACCCTACACACTTTCCCCATCATCTTGCACTTTATTCTAAACAAGGACCTCCTTTGGCTTGGCTCTTCTTTAACTAGTTCCTTGATCAAAGTTCTCCTCATCATGAGATTCTCACCTTCCTCTGAATTCAATGGTACCTCAGGGTGTTTATCTGTTGCAGTTGTCTCATCTTGAATCAGATTAGTCCTCTTATCTCCTCCATGAGAAGTGCTACCTTTCTCTGGACATCTATAGGTCGGGTGTCCTAATTGATTGCAGTGGTAACATTTCATATTAGTGAAGTAGCTGCCTCTCTCTTGTCCACCACTTCTTCCTCTGGAGCTAAAACCTCTTCCTCTACCACCTCTACTAGAGCTTCCTTCTTGCTGCTCAGAGTATTTGACTTCTCCTTGGGCTCTTGGTTCTGAACTTCTTCCACTATAACCTCCTCTTTTTCCTCTACTATATTTCCCTTTCCCTCTACTTTTAGGGTTTTGCTCTTGCTTCTTTTTGCCTTTTTCCTCTATCTTCAAAGCCATTTGATAGCATTGGCAGACTGTTTTGAAGTTTACTAAGCTCATGTCTTCTTGGATAGACCATGTAAGCCCATTCAAGTATCTTGCTAGCTTGATGCTTTCATCTTCAACCACCTTTGATCTCAGGCACAATTTTTGAAACTCCTCAGTGTATGTTTGGACATCCATATCTTTCTGCCTAAGATTGTGTCTTCTCCTATGCAACTGAACTTCATAATCATCAAGGAGATAGGTCTACCTTATCTTAGTTACCATTCCTCTCCATGAAACTATGGGACCTTTTCCTTCTTTCTCTCTTTCAGATTGTACAAACTTCCACCATGTGAGAGCTACTCCTCTCAACCTTGACTTGGCCACCTTTACCTTTTGGGCCTCTGTTATGCCATCACATTCAAAGTAATTTTCAATGATCTCAATCCAGTCTACAACTGAATCAGGGTCCATTTGTCCACTGAAAAGTGGCACACCCTCCAATGCTTTACCACTTAAGGCTTGCAATGCCTTCAAGAATGGTTCTTCAGCAAGAACAGGGTCAGGCTTTGGAGCTTCCTCCTCCAAATCCTCTTCTTTTTCCTTGGCTTCCTGCTCTTCCTTCAGCTATATCTTGTCCTTCACATTATCTGTTGTCTCATGGACTTCATCCAAGAGCTTCTCCACTTGAGATAACCTCTCTCTTAGCAACCGGTTATCCTCCTCTTGCTCTTCTACCTTTTTAGCCAACTCAACATTAGTCACCATGGTTCTTTCCTCTGGTGTGTTCTCTCCTATTGACTTAGTGGGCTGCAACATCAATCACAAGCCTTGAATCAAACATAGCTCTGATACCAATATGGTGTATGAAGCTCCAAGATGTGCTTGCACTAACCAACTAAAAGACTTTTTCTCTGTCTTCACTCAAGAACCTGTTGGCTTCAAGGTTCTAATTTGACTTAGATCATTAACTAATCCCTTCTCTAACTCTGTCACAAGATTTACTCTCCTTGTGCTTCACCTTGGAGGATTCAACACCCTTTGAACTGCTCTCTTCTTCCAACACCTAGAAGGGTCTAGATGTCAACATTATTATCTGACTTGAACTCTTTGCAGGGGAGCTAAAGGTACTATCCTCATGCTTTTCACATCCAAATGGTTCCATCTTGCTTGGTGTTCAACCTTCAAACTACCCATTTTCATGAATTTGCCTTGGACAAGCCTAATTCCTACTAGCCCTTACCAGTCCCTTTTTGGCTTTTCTTGTTCAAATTTGACAAATAACCTAGCAATAAAAAGGCACTTTCAGATACCATTTTCAGTCCTTTAAATCTTGCACAGGGTGTCAGACCCCTGTATTATCCGTACAGTGGATTCCTATAATTTTGGATGGAAGGGCTAATTGACCTATTTTCTAGGGTTTCACTGCTTCCTCCTTCAAAACTACTGCTAGTGGATTGATTGAAGCTACAATCCTTTTGTCTTGTGGAGATCTTGTCTAACCCTACCTGAGACCGTACTATTTCCGTACAGTGCTTGTAACCCCTGCCTAAGTTCTTCAATTTTCACTCTCAAACTCCTAACCGGGTAGTCCTAGCTCGCCTAGGGTTTGAGTTTAAAAACATTTTCTTAGCTCTTTGGTTCTCCTACTACTAAATATGTACAATGGACTGGCTCCTCTCCCATATTCAACCAATGTCAGGAAAACCCCGTGGTCAGTGTTTATGGGGGAGCCATTCCAAGTTTGACTGCACAAAACAAAGAAAACTAACACTCTACACTACACAAGCACCCTGAATACAAGATGAATCTTACTCAATTCTATCTAATGAACACAAAAACAATGAGAAATTTGTATTTACAATGCCTTTTGTATCACTATTTCTCAAGAACTCAGGTGAAACACAGAAAAATGCAGAGATTTATATTTTTTCCAAACCAAAATGTTATTACAAAGCACACTCACTGCTCTCTACAAGCCACACACTACTTTTTTTTTATGCCTTCTCCATCATTCAAGGGGAGTTGCTCGACTCCACATCCCTGATTTCAAGGGAATCCAATCACTAGGTTGCATGCAATTCCACAAATCTTTCCATGCAACTTTACAACAACATTTTGCAACTTCCACTATGTCATGATCCCAAATCTTATGACCTCTAACACCTTGATTACGAGCCACCAACATCTTAACTGCCTCTTGGCATCTTCAAACAATGAGGATGTGGTGATAACACATTTAAAGCTCATCCTTCCAACACGAACTGTCCAAAGCTAAAATAAAGCAACATTTATGAACAATGATTCACTAAGATGAAATTAGTCCTAATGATTAACTCACCACACTCCACCAAGACCTTCTAGGGTCCAAACTAAACACACAAACATTTTGACTTGGCTAAGGTCAGGTACAAGCCAAAATTGAAGACAAACCAAAATGGAGTTAAGCCAAGGTGCTCCTGCACCATTTGATAAACTCGTTGGATGGATTGGCTGGTTACTACAAACAAGGGTTTTAGTTCAGACTTTCCATTTTTGGAGATTGACCCATATGGCGAGAGTCCCTTTTTAGATCCATCTCATCGGAGCCAACTGCGTGATATTGGTGTTTACTCCATTGCCCACATTTATATCCCAGCTGGAAATACTCTCGAGTTCAGAGTGTTACTGATTGAGTCATTCCCTTGGGTGAGTACTTTTTCCCCAAGGAAATCTCTCTAAGATAGACAAAAGCGAATAAATTTATTCATAGTTCGATCAACCCTTGTTTAGAAACAAAAGGGAGAACACATGCAATAAATTCATTCACACTCGCACAAGATTTTGTTTAATTTTAAGCCCAAAAATGAAGTGTGGAGGTGATTGGTTTGTATTAACCTAAGACCATCAAAAAGCCTTTTGATTCTCAAGATCGCCGTGAGGTGGGAGAGAAGCACATACATCTTTTTGAGGGCATTATTTTGAGTAATTAATCACAAAATAAAGTCACACATGTTCATTTTAAGTCCACAAAGCAATGATTTTGATTCGTTTTAAAGCACCAAAATGAGATGTGAGACTTGCCTTGTTCAATTTGTCAACCTTAAAAAAAATATAGTCAATGTTGCCTAAAGTTCATTTTAACCCTTTTGCAATGAACATTGAAAGCCTAGGTAATGTTCATTTTAAAGCCCAAAACCAAAGATGAGTTAGCCTAAAACAGAAAATTAAGGCGTAAGACAGAATCTCCAAGCATTAAAAAATGCTTTATGACTTTCAATTTTCAATGCTCAAATTTTCGATCTTGCTTTTGCTTTCGCTCAACTCCAATGCTCAATTCCAATGCTGATTTCACCTTTACCTTTTGCTTTTCCTTCTTTTTTTTCCTTCTTCGTTTTCCTCTTTTACCTCATTTTCCTTTGTTTTCCTATCAAACAAAAAGACAATCATGTGAGATTTAGAACATTAAATTCATTTTGATCATTAACTCCAAAAAATAACATGATTTCTATTTGAAAGAACGCATGATTTGGATGAGCATGATAATAACAAAAGCATTTATAAGTGGACCATGCTTTGATATCAATTTCATCGAGAAGGTACCACACTTGTTAGATTCACTCTTTCCCCCATCAAAGTTTCTCTGCATAATCTACGTCACTAGAGGCGTTGAGTCAATAAGTCAACCACAAAGAATAAATCTCTCAATAACATCATCATAGGCTCAAATATTTACTATCATAATAAATGTGATAATATAAGCTTATAACATTTATTAGAAGATCAATAAATTGTAGGTATAATGATTTAATATGAGAGAATATTGAATGCACCACAACAATTAAATCAATTACTAAAAAACATTCCTTGGAGACATACATTACTGAAAGGTTCACTAAAGTAGTAAATGATACGTGGCACCATATGTTGCTTAAAATAAGCAACAGTAGACTGCCCGTCCCCCCTCAATTTTTTTAATTTGGCTCCTCTAGTTCAGTAAACAGTTTATTTAACATCAAGCTGATTCAATGAGTTCACCATACAATGATATGACAGGAGCAGATACATTGTACGTTAAATTCTTTTGGACAGCGCACCTGTGGTTGGGATACGTTGCACGTTACCAAGTAAATTCTCACATAGCGAACCTTTATTGCTGCCAGCTATACTTGTCAAGCAAAATTAATTCTATCTTTGAAAGAACCACCTATATGATAGCAATCGGCTACTCTTCTTCAAAGTGATGTCGATGGGCTCCATCAATAATAGCTTCTCCCAATGTTGGTACATATTTGTTGTGTGGACATGCTTTGTTTTCTTGCCTGTTGAATTGATACCTAAGATTTAGTCATAATGAAGTAGAAACTTGGATGTTAGATAGTTAAGATACGCAATTGTGGAAGTCTTTGGTTAGCATTATCCATAAAAGCATAGACCACCAAATGCAAGAAAAAAAAATGAGAGCCTTTTCAAATATACGGGTGCTGCAGAAAATACAACCACATGTGACCAATATAATGTTATTTTTTACTGTATTGTTAGATAGGATAGGATAGGACAAATATACAGGTGTCGACCGAGCTTATGGTAGATGGGTGTAGTTCGCGTGCTAGTGCGTTTGAGACTATGGGTCGTCATTGCTGCTGCATCCAAATCAAAGGGGCCCACGCTTCACCAAAAAGCTTTGGAGTGAAAAAAGAAATTTAATATTAGTGTCAAATAGAATAAAAAAAATAATCAAGTGATTCCCTGCAGAAAAAATCAGAAAGCTAAGACAAACGATAGGGTGTTGTTCGTAGTTGGCAGGTTTTAAATAGAAGAGCCAAAATGTCGTTTCAAAATAAATGTGAGTGTAAAGCCAAACCAGCAATTAGTTCATTTTTAACAGGCGCAACAAGGCTTCAGATTCAGTGTACTTATTTCCACTGGCATTCAGTATTATAACAATGGTAAATAAATAGCTTGTTTCCCCTTTCAAGGATGCCTCCTCTTATTACACAAAGACAATCAATTTCGTCAATCTCCTGCATAATCTGACTCAATTCAATTTTGCAATAACCCACACAGATTTTCATCAAAAAGTCAAAGTCAGTGGCAATCACATTAAAGATCAATATTGGTCATATCAGATCTCTTATCAGTAAAATGCGGAAGAAAACATTTAAACACAAGATACACAGCACAAAAATAGCGGCAACAATTGTATCTAATTAAGAGTGCGATTAATACTTATACTGCCATTCTCCATTTAAAAAGAAAATGTCCCTATTCGACAAGCAACCACAAGAAATATCAACATGTTTACACAAGCTATCAATGTGTGAGATAAATATGCTGAACTAAGATTGGGAAATGCACGTTTTTGCTTTGGATGTGTGTCCCTCATTTATGCGCAGCTGCATTAGATGTGACATAAATAAACTAAAGCAATGTAGGTGGACACAACTTACAATGGAGGAAATTCATGATTTGACAAGATAAAAGAACGGCTTGGGCTGATGTACGGAAGAAGTCTGATCCACATGTTACAAGAAATGCTTTGTCCCTTTTGCTGCACTATACCATAGCTTTTGATTACAGTTATAATTTTCTCTTCTAGCCCCATAATTATTGTCTGCCATAAACAAAATAAACTCAGAACCAGTTTAGGCGCAGATGTGTATTCAAAGAAAAGAAAAGTCAATAGGGTGCATGTCGTGTCGTCCTCGTACTCCATTGTACCATAATATTGGTCCCAGTCGGTGCATAAAACCAAAAGATGAATTTATGGAAGAAAAGGGAAGTGAGAGGCTCTAAAAGAGTGGGAAGATTTACACGTCAGCTGGAGTGGGGATCTGCGGGTCTATTTTCTGCATGACTGATCACTCATCAAGTGATTTATGCATCAGGCAAGATAAAGCATTAAGTGCTTTACGTATCAGCTAGAGGGGGGTCTGCGGGTCTGCAGAATGGAGTGGCTAAAGTAGGAGCTTGGGAGGCTGATGCCTCTCCTCAATCTTTCTCGACGAACCATGTTGTTCTAATGATATATATATATATAGATTCCATTTTTTAAAAGAGGTATATATAAATGTGAAGGGATAATGCCCACGACTCTTTTTGAATAAGATAATTCTATCACTCAATTGCTACAGATGATCAATCAACTAGAAATAGGGAGATGTGCACTGCATCAACATTTGATAATTTTGGCCATAAAAAGATTTTCCAAACTTCTTAAAAAGATTTAGACATCCTTAAAGGGACATGCGCAAGATTGGCTTCTTGAAAAGGCTTTAGAAACTTTCATAGTCTGCAACATTTATATGATATGTGCCAAACAAATATTATAACAAAAAGCATTTTTTTTCTTCAAATCTGACAAAGAAACACAATTTAATATTTCTCAATTCAGAACATTTAGCTTTCAAACCAGCCATGCTTTCAGAACTACACACAAATGCTTTCAAAACAACCACCCTCCTTCTAGCACCATAATGAAGCTCTACACATATGCAAACACTTAAACTTCAACTACACATTAAGTAATGGGTTAGTTCAAGCCTTGCATATCTACAAATACTTCTATGGAATAATAAATCATGCTTTAATAAACAAATCAACTAGAAACATGAAAGAAGCAAACATGATCTATACCTATTCCATATTGGATTGGTGTCAATTGTCCGAGTGACCCTTTCCCAATCCTTGTTAAAACTCAAATGATGCAATGCAATGGTGATGGAAAAAATTAGTTCTCAGTTTAAGAGAGTAACTTTGCATGAGAGTGTAGATGGGTTGATGAAGAATGAGGCCTTTCATTTATAAATTTTCAATTTGGAAGAGAGCTCAAAATAGAGCAATGTGGGATAATAATTTGGCCAATGAGATTAAGCCACTTGTCACATTATGATAGGTTGAGGAATGTGCAAGTTTTGGCCAATGTGCCAAAGAGGGGGAGATTCAAATTTAAAATTGTGAATTAAATGTTGAGAGGGGGACATGTAAGAGAGAAGTATAAGGTTAATTAAATAAATTCTTGATTTATTTAAATTAAGAGGGAGAAATATGAATTTTGAGATTTAATTAAATAAATTCTTGATTTATTTAATCAAAGAGGGAATGATAGGCTTAAATTAAATAAAGTTAATTTATTCAATTTAAGTGGATAATCCTTAGAGATTGAAATAAATGATCCTAATTTTTCTAATGGATGGATTTAATGAACTTGATTAATATAATGAGCAGATGAATATGAACTAATTAAGTGCATAATGCTAATTTCACATGTCTACACTTTCCAACACATTTTCCATGGTGGCAAATGCCAAATAAAAATCAGCTATAGTGATTTTATTTCTTTCTACTATATTTGATAGGGAAAGGTTTTGAATGATAGGGCCAAAAGATGTTTTTTTTTTATCTTTTACAAAATCGTAGGGGTATCAGTTTTGTTTTCTCTTACAAAATCATAGCATTGTTATTTATAGTTTGAATGTAAAACTTCATGATTTCGATTTCAATATATTCTTCATTAAGTTAATTCATTTTTATTAGGTCATACTTTGTGGCATTTCTAATTTTGATCTGAATGTGTTATGCTCTATTGTAATTCATATCCATCCATGTTGTACAATAAAGGTTAAGAGTGGGGAAGATTGGTCATTAATTGAGGCATTAGTAGAACACAGCCTAACATCCTAGATCCAATGTTCTTTAATACAATTCTATAATGGCGTTAATATTTGAAGGATTCCATCAATAGTAGAAAGAGTTAGGCCAAGAAGTGGTGGAAAATGTGGACAAACAACATATGAAAATGAGAATCCAGGTAAGGTTTAGCTGCCCCACCTATCTAGACCATAATCATGTGATCACAACTTTCATCTTCCCTCTTTAGTCAAAAGAAATTTTTTGATGCATAAGCTCGCAGGACAATATTTCCAAGGAAAATTTTGTATGGACCAAACCCAGAGGTTGTGGCATGCTTTAAGAGAGCATTAATCTAGCAAGTTCTGGATTCTATAGTGCTAAAAAATTCATGTTGGCACTCAAATAGATCATTCAAGCCCTCAAAAATTAGTTATGGCAGTCACAAGATGTTGAGCATAGTCATTTCAATTGTGGGTGTCCCTCAAAAAATTGGTTCAATATTGTGGGTGTAGACTATGTATTGTGATTGCAGTCTTCTAGTAGCCCTGAAATTTAGATTATGTTTCCAATTATATGAATTGTCATTCTAGGTATTCATTTAATCTAAATATGGTTATGGAAAAGTCTTGAATCTCAGGCCAATCAATTGCAAGACTATTATTTGTAGACTTTGCAATTTGGTTATGGCAGAAGTCCTCAATCTAGGGAATTGGGTAGATTATCAAAGTGGGTGAGTTGTTAGAGTGAGTATTCTTCAAAATTTATGTGTAAGTTGCAGAATACATTGATTACCTTGGATATTTTTTAGGAGACTCTTTTTGCAGGATTCCACATAACCCTTAGGTGGATTGTATAGCCACAATGAAGGGGTTGTTAGTGAGCCAAAAGAATGTTGAAGGACTAAACAAGGGTGAACGAGCAAACAGGTCGGCTACCATTACAATATGTTTTATGTGCTCTTTAGTCTTTATACTTGGGTTTTTTTCACACAATGGACACAAATTTTCTTCAATGCTCTTGGTGACTCTGGTACTCAAGAGGTGGTTTTCAGATTCAGTGATCTTCTTTCACATTTTGGCTCTCTGGGAGTTCCTTGGTGTATGTATCCTACCTAGAATTCTCAATTAACTATAAAATTTTATATTAATGAAGTTTACTTTTGTAGAATCTATCTAAATTTCTTGGTTTGGTGCACTAAAATATTATAGAATGTTAATCTTGTCTTCAAATATTTGACTCCTCTTCTTAGATTGTTGTTGTGGTCTTTGTGAATTTAATATTTTACATTTACATTTAGACAATATGGAAATAATGTGAAGTGGTTTTTGAGTGATTTTTTTTAATGTGTTAGTCGGCAATCTAACATTTATATCAAGGATAAAGATAATTTAACGTGAACAATCTAATTGATTTGTTTTGGGAGGTGAGATTAGATAAAAAAGTGAACATTTCATCTAAACCTTTTTCTCACTTTGAGGTTATCATCTTCTATATTATCATAAACAAGTGAAATACACTCCACAAATATCTCTTTATGAATAAGTATACAATACCTAGTAATGACACTTTTTATGTTTTTTTTTTAAATCTCACATTTTATTTCTTTTGATTGCTTACCTTCTCCTTACATACTTTTGCCACATAGTATACATTTAAATTTAAACCTATACCTATTTTGAGTAATTAACTTTATAATTGACATATTGTAAAGCATCCCAAGTCTACCAAAGATTTATAAAAAGTGCAATTAAGAATTTTTGAAACTAAATATTTATAAAGTGTAATTAATATTTAATTTAATTTTTCTTATGAAACATGTAAATGGAAGAGATTAAAAAAAATTTGATAGGTGAGAACTTGGATAAGGGTAGTTAAATCATAATATTGTTTTATTTCAAAGTGTGAAGCTTAATGATATTTGAGTCAATTACACTTGAATTTTGGTAGTAGTTCCTTAAAAGATTTCTTCAAAAAAATAGATGGTTGAAAAAATAAGATATTTCATTATCAAATTAAATATAGAGAAGAGAAACTCTTAGAAATATTATGGGAGTGTATTTTTTTTAATTAAGATCAAGGTTTAATTAGGGTTAGGGTAAGGCCTAAGGTTTATGAGGGTTAGGATTAAGATTCAATTAGGGTTATAGGAGAAATGCTCAAGTGTAGGTTACAATTAAATTATGATTAGGATTCAAATAATGTTAGGATTATGATTTAATTAAGGTAAGGGTTCAATTAGGGTTAGCATACAAGTTTAATAAGGATTAGTGTTTAATAAGGATTACTGTTCAAAATAAAGCTAGGTAGGATTAAAGTTCAATTAGTATCATTTAATTATAACTAGGATTTAATTAGGGATAGGGTTAGAGCTAGGATTCATTTGAGGTTAGGTTAAGGTTTAGTCAAGGTTCAATTAGGGTTAGGTATAAAGTTTAATTAGGGTTAAATTAGGGTTATAAGAGAAATCTTCATGTTATGTTACAATTAAATTATGATTAGGTTTAGGGTTCAATTAGGTTAGGGTTTATGTTTAATAGGGGCTAGCATTTTATTAGGGTTAGGATTTAATTAGGGTTAGCATTCAATAAACATTTGACTAGGGTTAGGGTTCAAATAGAGCTAGGGTTAGGATTAGAGTTACAGTCAATGTTCAATTAAGTTAGGTTGAAGATTTTATAGGGATTAGGTTCAATTCACGGTTAGGATTAGATCTAGGAATCATTTAGGGTTGGGGTTATGGTTCAAATAGGGGCACAAGATAAATCTTCTGGTTATTGTTATGGTTAGGTTTCAATTAGGTTTACGATTAGGGTTAGAGTTAAGCTTTCGTTAAGGTTAAGGGTATGGTTAGTGTTCAATTGAAGTTAGGGTTTAATAAGGGTTAAGGTTAGTATTTAGTAAAATTTAGGGTTAAGGTTCAATTATGGTTAGAGTCTAATTAGGGCTAGTGTTCAATTAGAGCTAGTATTAAGATTAAAATTCAATTAAAGTTATAGTTAGGGTTAAGATTAGGGCTCAATTATATTAGGCTTAAGGTTAGGGTTTAATTAGGATCAAAGTTTAGTTAGGGATATGATTAAACATAAGGTTTGAATAGGGTTAGGGTTAGGGTTCAATTAGGGTTACAAGAAAAAATTTCAAGTTCAGGTTACAATTAAATTATGATTAGGGTTAAAATATGATTAGGGTTAGGCTTCAACTAGGGTTAGCATTAAGGTTAGGTTAGGGTTAGTGTTTGCTTAAGGTTAGGTTTAGGGTTAAATTAAGGTTAGTTACTAATTAAGATTAGGGTTACAATGCAATTATGATAAAACTATAGGTTATAGTTAGGTTTAGTTTTAGGGTTAGGATGGGTTAGAGTGACAATTCAAATAAGACCTCAGTTAGGGTTCAATTAAGGTTCAATTAGGGTAAGGTTTAGTATTATTGCTATGAGTAGGGTTCAATTAGGCATTAGATTCAATAAGGGTTTAGAGTTAGTGTTAGAATTCATTTAGGGTTACAATTAGGGTTCTACAATAAAGCTTAGGGTGTGGGTTAGGGTTATCATTAATAATTAATGTTAGGATTCAATTAGGGTTTATGATTAGGGTCAAGTATGGTGATGGTTCAGTGATAGTAAGGGTTATGGTTAGGGATAGGATTACATTAAGGTTATAATTAAATTAAGGTTGTGGTTTATCTAATCATAACCCTAACCCTAACCCAATCTTGAATTTAATCCCAACCATAATCTCTAACCCAAAATCTAACCCTAATCTTTACCCTCTCCCTATTTCTAAACCTAACCCTTTTTATATATGTTAACCCCAACCCTAACCCTACTTCTCATCTTAAACATAATTTTAAACCTAACCCTAACCCTAACCCTATTCCCAATAATAAAATTAATCCCAACCCTAATAAAAGTTTGAACCTAACCATGTTTGACCCCTAACTATAACTTATATTAAATATACTAAAATATTATTATTTCTCTAATAATATAATACAATAATATAGTATAATTATATATTAATTCATGTTATGTGTTGTCGACTGTTACTAGCATATAAATCTTAAATTTAAGATATATAAATTACGTCATAAATTTAAGATATATATTTTTATATACAATTATATTTTATTTAAATTATTAATCCATTATAGATAGGAAATGTAGAATTTTTGTGATGGACGTAACTGAATCTTGTGTTTACAAAGGTTAATTTTGATATTTTCAGCTTATTGTGAAAGGTTCTTTTTATTTTTAATGAATACCTGCTAATAAATTTTAACTCTGTCTTTAACAACACCACTAGCATGTTTATTTTCTTATTTACAAATTAATACAATTTTTCTTAAAATTGTAAATGACCAATTAAAAAAATTGTTAACTTTGATATTTTTAACTGATATAATTCTTAATTCTAGTATTTTTAACAATACCTTTACATTCAACTGCCATTTTCAATTAGGAAACACAACCAGGAAAAACCTTAATTATTATTAGCAAGTTTCTTATTTAGAAATGTCTTTCTACCAATACCTTTACATTCAACTGCCATTTTCAATTAGGAAACACGTTGACTGCCAATAAAACCGGAAAAAATCTTAATTATTATTAGCAAGTTTCTTATTTAGAAATTATATTTTTCATTTTATTTGAAATAATATCTGTATTTATTGTTTATTAAGAGAAACGTTAATGCCCATAAAACTAGAATTTTTTTTAATATTCTTGCATTTATGTGCTTCGTTTTCGTTTGAGTTAATTGCAAACAGAAAGCTAAGATCTGCATTTATTTGCTTCGTTTACGTTTGAGTTAATTGCAAACAGAAAGCTAAGATCTGCAGAAATGGCACGTAAAGGAAATAATTACCCCAAGTTAATTGACCCTGAACTTTTCCAGGTATCAAGGTTTGCTTTCATAGCCATTATCAGCCTCTGCATTTTTTCTTCTCTGTTAATGCGTTATGGCGATGGATTTACTCAAATTATAGCGAGTTTTGCATTCATGGCAGCCCTGTTGGCTCTCGCTGAGGCCGTTTTCTTAGAAGTAATAGACAAAACGCAAAATCATAGAATTAAAAGTAATAGACAAAACACAAAAACATGTCTTCTGTCACCTGTCGCTAGATTCATGAGAGATATTCCTTCCGCTTATCCATTTGTTCCACCACAACCCCAGTCCTATAAACCATTTCTTGCTCCTCAATCATATTCTGTAAGATATGCAGGCCAAACCACAGCTGCCCCTATCCATGCATGGTCAAGGCAGAAACACAGGCAGAAACACAGAGAGGAAAATCTGATGTTTCTAGCAGATGTATGGGGAAAAGTGACAGAAAGTGCATCAAAGCAGGCAAGACAGCGAGGAACTTTTGGGCCTGCGAGGAATTTAACTTCACAGAAGTTTAGTTGGGCCCCTTTCAATAAAAGAGCCCCTGCGGAGCTGGAACAATCAATTAAACACAAGGCTGGAATTGTCCCTATTCTTTACCAAAGGTTTGCTACTAAATTCCTATAAGAGTTGTTCTTGAAGATTTATTGTGTAAAATCTGAAGCTTTACGGTTTAAGAAGAGGTGTTTCAGAAATTAGTAAGATAGCTAATTTGTTAACAATAATCATTCATCCTGATGATGAACCACAATGGAAGCTTACTAATATGTTTTTGCTGCCACAGAAGAGGAGGGATCCGATTCACCATCAATGGCCACTCATACTTCAACCTGGTTCTCCTCACCAACGTTGGAGGGCAGGGTTGGAAGTTTATGGCCTTGAAGCCCATAAGCATAATATTAAGTATAATTTGTTAACAAGTATAGCTTGTCAACCTGGTTCTCCTCGCCAACGTTGGAGGGGCAGGGTTGCAAGCTTATGGTCTTGAAGCCCTTTCCGGGTCAAAACAATACCTGCACAACAGAGGCCAAATCTGATCCCAATATTGTGCTGATTTTATAGCTTTGTCTTTCAATGTCGATCCCGAACTCGCTGCCAACTTCTTCTCCAATAGGCGCGCGACTTCCCCCTGCTTTCCCAGCATTCTATGGTAAAACCTTGCCCACCTCCAAAAATGTTACGGGTACCTAGGAAGGATGGAGTTTCAGGCAAGACATTGATGCCCTTCTATTCTTCGTCGCCTTCTCTTTCTTAGACTTGCTGGTAATTCTGGTCGGCATCTTAATAGATCTCTCAACAGGTTTCAATTTGATCACAGGAAAGTAGCCTCGCCCGTGTTTTTTGAATCTCTATCTCAGAGTTTTGGGGGTTCTAGCAACCCTATGCTAAAAAATGTGAGCTAAATCAAATCCATTCGTGGGTTCCCTCAGGTTTATCTTTGTTATTTTTTAGATCATGTGATTGATAAAGAGCACTACTCTAAGTCTTCCCAGACAGTAGAATTTTAGGAAAAGGTGTTTGACGAGAAGAATGATTTAATAATTGTGCTTTGATTTGCAAATTCCGAAATTTTGGTTCATGAATGGTCAAATCTCCATTGGAGGCAATGGTGAAAGATGGTTTTTAAAAATTCTAAAGGAATGAAAAATAATTGTTCATTTTAAATGAAAAAATTAAAATTAAATTAAAAAAAATCTAAATTTATTATTATATATAAAAAATATGTTTCTAAATTAATATATTTAAAACATTAAAAAATTCAATATTTTTAAAAAAATTGAAAATATTTCAAAAAGAAAAATTATTAATATTCAATTTTATTCAAAATTAAATATTATAAAAAAGACTAATTGTACAAAAATAGAGCAACTTAAATATATAGTCTAATATAAAGCCTTTCATAATAAGATAACATCTAAAATCAATTTAAAACTAACAATCATACTTTGGTGTGCAATGGATATGTCAAAGATGTGTGGAAGGTAAATTAGGGAAAATTTTGGTCTATTTTTTGCATACATTTGTGCAGTAAACATGAGGTCAATTGGTAGTCCATTTAGAAAATGATGTTTGTGCAATAAAGGTCTCAAATTTCAATAGAAAAGTGACAAATTCAAATTAATTATGCATCCACTTAGAAGGATCTACACACAACTAAAACAAAACATCTAAATTAGGAAGATAATCAAGCTCCATTACTAATAGGGGGAAGAGCAAGAGAGAGACAAAGGGGTAAGGAGATAGAGATAGAGATGAAAATGAAAATGGAAATGGAAATGGAAATGGAGATGGAGATGGAGATGGAGGTGGAGATGGAGGAGAGGGATATGGAGAGGAGAGAGAGAGAGAGAGATGGAAGACGCAAATATATAGAGATTGAGAGATAAGGAGAGAATGAGGGGGGATAAAAAGACAAAGATATAGGCAGTGATATATAAGAGGTACAGATGAAAAGATATAGGGGTAGAGAGACATGTAGAGATAATAAGATAGAGATATAGGTATTGATGAAAGAAGAAATATGGCTCAGAGATATAGATAGAGAGGTAGAGAGATAGTTATAGAGATAGAGGTAAAGATAGGAAGGGAGAAACAAGGAGTGTGTGTGTGTGTGTGCATAAGGGGGAGAGAGAGAGAGAGAGAGAGAGAGAGAGAGAGAGGGAGATAGTTATGTATAAATATATAGAGAGGGAGGGAAAGGAAAGGGAAAAATAAAGATAGGAGAGAAGTATAAAGATATAGAAAGGAGTGATAGGGAGAAAGAGTGAGAGAGGGGGAGATAGAGATAGAAAGAGGGAGAGATAGGGATATAAAGGAGAGATGGAGAGATAAATACAACTTGGGAAAGATGGAGGGGGTGAGATATATAGTCAAAGACAAAGACAGAGCAATAAATATATAGAGGGAGAGATGGAAGGAGAGACAAAGAGGGAAAGGGATAAATAGAGACAAAAAGAGGGAGACAATGAAAGAGGGGGAGTTGGAGAGAGAAAGATAAAGATATAGGAAGTGATAAATAGAGAGGGGTAGAGAGGGGTTTAGAGAGATTATGAGAGATGGAAGGAGAGATTGAGTGAATAAGTGAGAGATATAGATAATGAGATATAAAGAGTGAGGGAGAGAGAGAGAGATTAGAAGATAGAAATAGAGAGGGAAGAGTGAGATAAAGGAGGTGATAGAGATAAGTAATAGAGATAGAGAGGGAGAGAGAGAGAGAGATAGAGGGGGGAGAGGCAGATATAGAGAGGGGAAAATAGGGAGTTTTTGTGTGAGAGTGAGAGAAATATATAGATCTATAAATATAGGGAGTGTGTGTGTGTGTGAGTGAGGGAGAGATATTGAGATATAGATAGAGAGGGATATATATATTTATATATATATGGATAGAGAGAGAGAGAGGGAGAGAAGTAGAGAGATAATAGAAAAGTGGGGAGATATAGAAAGAAATAGTGATAGGGAGAGAGAGAGAGATATGCAAGAAGAGGTAAGGAGATAGAGATAGGGAAGAGGTAGAAAGGAAGATAGAGATAGAGATGAAGATGGATATGGAGAGAGAGGAGGAGAGAAATAAAGATATAAAGAGGGGGAGACAAAGAGAGGGAGATCTATGGAGGGATAGAAAGATATAGGAAGTTATATATAGAGGTAGATAAATATAGAGAGAGAGAGAGAGAGGTAGAAATGTATTAAATTAGGATATATATGTATATTAGAGATATATATGTGTGTGTGTGTATAGAGAGAGGGAGATATATATGTATATAGAGAGAGATGGGTATTACTAGGATTAGGATTAAATTAGGTTAGAGTTCAATAAAAAATTTAAGATAAAGCTTGGAGGGTTTAGGTGATTGAAGATAGATCAGGAAGACAATTTGGGTTAGGGTTAAGGATTAATTAGGATTAGGGTTGAATTAGGGATAGGTTTAGGGTTCTAAAATAAAGCTTAGGTTTAGCATTAGGGTTAGGGTTCAATTAGGGTTTGGATTGTGGTTTGGGTTCAATTAGGGTTAGAGTTCAATTAGGGTTAAGATTCAATAGGTTAGGCTTAGAGTTAGAGATCAATCTTAATTAAGGTTGAATTTTAATAGGATTAGGGTTATGATTTAATGAGGGCTCAAGGTTAGGGTTTGAGTCCATTAAGGATTGGGTTAAATTAAAATTTAATTAGATTATAGTTTGATTAGGGTTAGGATTGAACATGTATTATAATTAGGGTTAAGGTTCAACTAGGGCTTAATTAGGGTTTCTTTTTCTAATTAGGGTTACAATTTAATTAGGGTTAGGGTTCAATTAGGGTTAGGGTTATGGTTGATTTAGGGTTCAACTAGGTTAGGGTTAGGATTATTTGATTAAGCTTAGGATTAGGGTTAGTTTTGGGGTTTGAATAAGATTAAGGTTAGGGTTAAGGTTAAGATTAGAGTTTAATTAGGGTTAGGACTAAATCAAGGTAAGGTTTATAGTTATGGTTACAATTCAATTGGGGTTAGGGCTATGATTAGTGTTATAGTTGAATTCGGGTTAGGGTTCAATTAGTGTCACATTTAGGGTTATTTGATAAAGCATGAGGTTATGATTAGTTTTAGGGTTCAAATTCAATTAGTTGGTTAGGGTTTGTTTAAGGTTCAATTAGGGTTAGGGTTAGGTTCAATTAACATAAGGTCCATTATTCAATTAGGGTTACAATTAGGTTTCAATTAGGACTAAGGTTCAATAAGATTAGATTAGGGTTTAATTAGGGTTATTATTAGGGCCAAATTAGGATTAGGGTTCAAGTTACCATTTAATCAAGGTTAGGGTTCAATTAAGGGTATGATTTAATTAGTGCTTAAGGTTAGGTTTGAGTCCAATTAGGATTATGGTTAAATTAAAATTTAATTAGATTATAGTTTGATTAGGGTTAGGATTGAATTTGGATTGTGATTAGGGTTAAATTTCAACTAGGGCTTATTTAGGGTTTCTAAATTTCTAATCAAGGTTGTAGTTTAATTAGGGTTAGGTTTAGGGTCATGGTAGTTTGGGGTTCAAATAAGATTAGGGTTAGGGTTAAGGTTAAGATTAGAGTTTAATTAGGGTTAGAATTAAATTAGGGTAAGGTTTATACTTAGGGTTATAATTCAATTGGGGTTAGGGTTAAGATTAGAGTTACAGTTGAATTAGGGTTAGGGTTCAATTAGTATCACGTTTAGGGTTATTTGATAAAGTGTGAGGTCATGATTAGTTTTAAGGTTCAAATGCAATTACGGTTAGGGTTTAATTAAGGTTTAATTAGGGTTAGGGTTCTAGGGTAAGGTTCAATTGGTATGAGGGTCACTATTTAGTTAGGGTTTGAGTTTAACCCTTGTAATTATTAAGGTTAGGGTTACAGTTGGGGATGGCCCATTTTAGGATAAAGCTTAGGGTTATTATTGAGGTTATTGTAACTATTTAATTATGGTTACAATTAGGGTTTAATTAGGTTTATAATTAGAATTAAGTTTGTCATTAGAATTTAGATTATGAATAGGGTTTGAGTTATAATTAAGGGTTAGCTTTACAAGTAGGATAAGGGGTATGATTATAATTATAGTTAAGGTTGGAGTTAAACCCTAATTGTAACCCTAATTCTAAAACTAAAACTAATTTTAATTATAAGCTTAAGCCTAATTCTAACTCTTACTCTAACTTTATCCATAACCATAACACTCATAATAATTCTAACTTGAAGCCTAAAAATCCAATTATATATCTAACCCTAATAATAACCCTAATTCTAAAACTAGCAATAATTCTAATTATAACCCTAACCCTAACACTATTTTTAATCCATCATAATTCTATAACTAACTCTAATTTTAATTGTATTCTTAGCCCTAGCTCTAACCCTGATTCCAAGTCTAATTTTAAATATAACCCTAACACTACCCATAAGTCTAACTCTAACCCTAATCACAACACATAATAATTCTAACTTGAACCCTAATTGTAATTCTATCTCAATTCCTAACCCTAACCCTAACACTAACACTATTTCTAACCTACCCTCATTTTATAACAAACACTAATTATAATTGCAACACTAATCCTAACCCTAATTTTATCTCTAACCCTAACCGTAACCCTAACTCTAACCCTAACCTATTTCTAACTCTAATTCTAACGATAACCCTAACCATAATTCTATATCTAACCTTAACCCTAACTCTAATTCTAACCCTAACGCTAATGGTAACCCTAACCATAATCCTAACCCTAACCCTATTCATGATGTAAATCCTTACGCTAACCATATCCCTAAATCTTAACCCTAACCCTAACCATTATCTTAACCCTAAGCCTAACCCAAATGCTTCCCCTAATTGAACATTAGTCGTAAATTTAATTGAACCATAAATCCTAAATTTATTTGAATGCCAACCCTTATCATTTATAAAATCATAACCAAATTGAACCTTTACTATAATTGAACACTCACCTTAATTGAAACCCAACCCTATTTTAACCCTACTTATAACCATATCTTTAATTCGGATTATAACCCTAACCATAATTCTATTTATAACACTAACCATAACTATATTTTATAATTCATAATCTTATTTTAAGACTAAACCTAACATTATTTGAATGTTAACCATGGATATTTTAACCCTAACACTAACTCAAAGATTTCCCCTAATTCAACCCTAACCCTAACTCAGGTTTTTCCCTAATTGAACCTTGTTTTAACCTTTACCCTAACCCTAATCAAACTTGAACTTCAACCCTAATAAAAGTTTGAACCTAACCATGTTTGACCCTAACCATAACTTATATTAAATTTGTATATTAAATATACTAAAATATTATTATTTATCTAATAATATTATATAATTATGTATTAATTCATGTTATGTGTTGCATCATGACTGCTACTAGCATATATATCTTAAATTTAACGTATATATCTTAAATTTAAAATATATAAATTATGCCTATGGAGACATTTAATTTTTCATCATTCAACTTTAATATAAATTGAATTTAAGATATATATGCTAGTAGTAATATGTATGATGACAACAACAATCTTGTCTAGAGAAATAAGGATTTAGTTGAAGTGATAATATTGCATGGAATTTCATACAAAAAAATATTGATCGTGTTTAATAGAAATTTTCATTATTTGAAATACTTATTTATAGATGTTTAAAAAAATTAATACTTTTAAGAAGATTAATGATACTTTTATAATGTTTTTAATTAATTTAGTCTTTTTTCTAAAAATTCTCTAAAGCAAAATTAAGTTTGGATTATATTTTCTTAAAACAAAAATCATAATACATCATGCAATTATAAATAATTTAATATTTAATAAATATTAAAATATTAAATCAATTTAAAAATAGTAAAGATTAAATTAATATATATTATTTTTATTTAACTATCTTTTAATTGTACTTTAACATTATTAAATATATTTACATGAAAATAATATTTAATTAAATTTATAAAATTTATCACATTTTTTAATTAAAAATTCTATTATTAAATATATATTTAAATACAAATTATGTAATGTTAAGATTTTCATATAATTATACTTTTTATATAATTTCATTATTAATAGAATATTAAAAAAATCAAAACTACCCTTATTAAACATTAATATTGATATATTTATTAAAAATTATCATTAACATATAGTTTTTAATTAGATTTATAATTTAAAATAAAATTTATACTTTCAAAACACCATTTTCAAATCGACACTTAACTACAGAAAGTGGCAGCAATTTGGCCTTAGAGCGTCAGATGTTCCAATGCAAATTCTGCTATAGAGAGTTTGACAACTCACAGGCGCTGGGCAGGCACCATAGTGCCCACTAGAAGGAACACCAGCAAGCAAAACAAACACAAACTCGGGTCAGCCATACCCAGAAATGCTCCTATGGCTTGCACAACTGCCTGTCAAGCATGGCCCTCAGTGAAATCGACCCTTCAACCCTTTTCAAATCGACATTTAACTACAGCATTCTGTCTGTGACTAGCTTTCCATTCTTTAAACTCCTTTAAACAGTTATAATCAAAATCAGGAAATAAAATGAAAAACTATTTCTAACATTGGTATTAGTGGTATAAGGGCTAAGGCTGGCAGACATTTGTGCAAACCATAGAAGTCTTTCCAGGTCTGGTTAGGCTGGATCCATGTTCTTTCTGCTTGTAGGCGTTCCTTCTTGTGGACGTTCTAGTGCCTGCCCAGCGGCTGCGAGTTGTCAACTCTCTGTAGAAGAATTCATTGCATGGAATACTTCGATATTTAGACCTAACTCAGTCAAACAATCCTGAACATTTTCTCCCCCACCTATCAGTTATTTATGGGCAATATTCACTAGAGATTGACGCTGACAATGTTCTTCGAGAAATCCCCTCGAAGATGGGCAACATTCATTAGAGATTGACGCTGACAATGTTGTTGGAGAAATCCCCTCAAAGTGATGGGAGAATCTGGTAAATCTGTGAGGAAATCTCCTCCTCTTTATGTCAAAATTGAAGAGACGATAATTCTAAGCAATTATACGTAGTGCATTTGAATCCTGTTATTGAGCAGCAGATTGTAAAGAATTTATGTTGGGGATTTCCTGACAAAACAAGCAACATGGAATACCTATGTCTCTGCAAACAAGATGGCCACAATATTGATTTCCTCAATTGCCAGAAAAGGAAAACAGTTAGGTGTCTCCTATTTTTATACCCGTGAAATGATTACGAAATTCATATGAATACAACGTTGAGAACAAAGTCCTCCAGCATAATGGCATTTTTTAGTAGTAGATGGGAGAGTAGGAATCAGATGGAATCATATGCTTGTGGATTATATTTGGCTTCTATCTTTTACTCTGGAATTATAGAGGAATAAGTCGAACGACTTAGATAACGTAGGATAATTAAATCAATACCAATAGAAAATTAAATCTAGGATTCTTAATCACCCTAAAATTAATATTATGATTGAATAGAGGATGAAAATGTATTCTTTTTAATTAAAAATAATGTTGATGTGTTAAATCAATTGTTTTTTATTAGAAAAGTAAATGTTTAGCAAATGTTTAAAAGTTAGAATTATTATAGAAGATAGTGAATGTCAATCCTTAGTGCAATCTTGTTAATCATGTAAAATTAATTTATGATGCATGAGAGAACGTGCATCTAAAGTTTTATTTTCCTTCACGGTCTAGGTAGTTGAGTTTGTAAAGGTTGTGTTTACAATCAACTTTAAGAAGCTTATTGATTCAAGAGGTAAGTTTATTCTACAAAGTAAAATCTCTTGACAAGGTAAAGTTAATGCAATGAGCAACATATTCACAAGCATTTAGGTAGAATGTATAATTATGATGAAAAATTGATTTCTTATTTATCTTTTTGAAATTGAATTATTTTTAGTGTAATCTAATTAGGAAATTAAGTGCATATTGAGTATTTTTAATATTATGATTAACAACAATCACACAAATATATATGTTAGTTCAACTCACAATAGCTAGTAGAAAGGAGTGAGAAATTTGAAATTTAAATTCAAGATCATCTAAATTTCTATTTTCTTATAGTGAGATTCAACTATAATGAAAATGTTAATCCCTAAAATCCTTAATTGCAACATGATGACCACCCATAGAGATGAAATATTATCACAATTTAATGTCAATTAAACTTATATTAGGTTATATTATAACAATTGTAGAGTTGGAGACAAAAATTCCTTAATTTTCCTCTCTTTAATTATGCCTTGGGTATTGAAGTAAGTGTAGTTGTAATGAATAAAAGGGAGTGATAATATGTTTGGAATTTAACTTATTGTAAAATAGTCATAAAGATTGTTCTCAAATTAGTCTAGTTATAATTAAATGGTATGGTCTTGTTATTTTTTTGTTTCTATAGATTGGGTTATGGACTAATTTTGAGTGATGAGGTCATGCAACTTAGGATTTATTGATCAAAACACATGTTCACCACATTTGGGAGTGCACATGGATTTTGACTAGTGAATAAGTTAAAATAGTTTCTCCTTCCACAAAAAATTCATATTCTAGTAGTAGTGTATATGTGTCATGTGTAGAGAAAATAAGCTTGACAAAATTGTAAAAAAAATAAGTACATATAGAATCTAAACCAATACCATAATAAAAGAGAAAGGAAACATATAATACATAATATTTTCTTACATAAAAAAACCAATATAACAACTTTTTTCTTATTGCATATTATTTTTTTCACTATAATAATAAAGCTTTTACACAAATCTAATGTATTTTTAAATATTAAAAGGAAAAAAATAGTGGTTTGAAAATACTATGGGCATTGAAACCATGGGTAAAATAAAATAAAAAAGAACCTAATTTTTTTCTTGACCACAAAACCTATAGATTGGAATATGGTTATGCATTATTTAAGGCAAGTGTAAAACAATAAAATTAAACATCACATATCCAACATTATGTTTTTGTCTATTATTATTACATTATGTTTGTTACATCCTTACTAATCTTGGGAAGAGGGCTATGTCATGGTTCATTTGAATGGGCTCATATTGCACTAGCATAATGAAAAAGATATAAATTACATCAAGAACTATAGTGATTAGCTAGAAGATAATAAGGAATAATACATGTAATTCAATGGTTAAGGATAATGATCTACCTCTTGTAAACTTATAATTTGATGATTCAAATTAGGATTAGAAATATTTGAATGCGATTGTAGAATCATTTAATTCAAATATGTTGGTAGATTCATGCTTTTAGACAACAAGGAATCAATATTATTATTTACATTCTTATAAGTGATTTCTCATTAATTAATGATATTTTTTCATTATTGAATGGACCTTTTCTATAATTAAATTTGATGATCTATTCTATGAGTAAGAAAATTTATTGAAATATTAAACATGGATGATACATTTTTCATTGATTCTTCATGTTAAAAGATAAATTATGTTATAATAAAGTGGTAACTCTATGGGAATTTAAATTCACATCATTGTATAATATCATACTCAAGTGTCAATATTTTTCCTCTTTCTAGAGATGGATCATGGAATATGATTCAAAATAGTAATAAAAAAAGTACATACACAATTATTAGTAGGAGGCTCTATTATTTTCATAGACTATAGAAATATCATGTCTACTATTGTTATTGAATGTAAATGTAATTGAAAGGAATTGGTTGGATTTGTACCAATATGCAAGATAACACTAACTTTTCCACACATCCAGGGAACAATAGAACTAAACAACCCTTGCAACCACAGATAGGGCACGTCCAATTAGAAGGTGAGGAAAACACAAGGAGAACAAGGTGCCAAACCTCAAAGGAAATAGAGAAAACACATGAATCCACCACAATACCAGGCACCACAAAAACAACCTACAAGTAGCAAGCAAGGCAGGGAAAAGGCTCCACCTACACATGCACCAGGAACACCACATTCCCAAGAAACAATACCACAAAAGGAAGAGAATTCTCCAACACACCCACAAACATAACAACATCATCATATTCATCTAAATTGGCCTCTCCCTCAAACAATCCCTCGCCAACATTCAAACTTGAGTTCTCACCACTTATCCCACTCTTCTATGTCCTAATAAACCCTTTTTATATATCTAGTTAAGTACCGCACTTAGTCTTTTTACCATTGCACCCTCTAGGGTATAAAATGACTATGTAATGGATACCAAGGTACATAGATCTCCAAACTATAATTCCCTATTTCCTCTTGCTAATAGGTAGAACAACCAAATAAGAAGAGACTTGGACAAGAAAAGGAATAATTTAGATGAAACACAATGATAAGGGACCAAGCCTAAGAGGTCAAGGAAGGGTAACTAGCATTGAAGAGAGAAATAAGTTGATGTGATCTATCATGATAATAAGGGAGATCACTATAGTAGTTATTTCAAGGGTAGATATAATGGTGAAATTGATTACAAAGAAGAAAGAGTAGAAGACACCTAAAATAGGGAAGACCAAGATGATCATGGAGGATATTATTAGTAGGACAGAAGAGTCCATGTGAGAGGAAAAGGAAAAGATACTTTAGTGTCCAATTTTTTCAGGTGTGTAGAGGAAGGAAATAAAATATTGGATTACTTAGTGAAATAAGTAGAATGTGGAACAAGAGGTACATTCAATAATGAGAGGCCACCTCCTTCAAATAAGGACCATATAGATGGCTATTTGGTTTTTTCAAGAGATCAAAGGTGGTATAAGAGAGGTAAACTATCAAAGAGAAAGAGTTTGTTCATGACTTGATGCAAGGAAAGTGGAAAATGTTATAATGTATTGGTGGATGTTTTATAGTTAAAAATATAGTGTCTATATAATTGCTTCATTATTTGGGGCTAAGAAGGATGATGCATATGCACCTATATTTACTTTCTTTTTTAAAATAGGAGGTCACATTTTGATGAAGGAATAGTGTTGGATGAGGTTTAATAGAAACGCATACCATGAAGAGGTGTTCTTTGACATTATCCCAATGGATGTGTGTCATTTATGTTAGGGAGGCCATGGTATTTTAACAAATATGTGGGGAATGAGAGGAGGAATAACTTGTATGCTATATGGAAGGATGGCCAAAATCACAATTTGATACCACTAAGGGTAAGTGAGGGATGATCTTATAGCAGCATAGGGTTACACATTAAGGAAGAAGAGCATTTGTTGATCTTGAATATGTGCGACATTATTTTATGGGTGCTAGCACTAAAAATACAAATGAATTAGAAAAAATAGTTGGAATTGATAAAGGATGCCATTAAAATGAGGTAATCTATAGGATAGAAAAATTAACAAGAGGATGGGGATTTACATTGAGGAACCTATAGTTGTTGAGTGTCAAATGGAAGGATATGTGGTAGCCAAGAAAGAGGATGATATATGTGAGGGAATAGTTGATAAAAAAATAAAATTGGGCCAATATTGAATATAGAGAAATGTAAGGTAGTGTGTAAGATATGTAGGGGAAGAAATCAATTAATAAAAGGGGTGAAAGTAGTTATCAAGGTGGATTTATTTTGGAATACTTAAAAATATGTAAAGAATGAGTTTAAAAAGAAATAATGGTAAAATTTACATGCTAGCATGAATTCACATTGAAATGAGGGACTCATTTTTTGTTTACCCTAAGTGTGTAATGTAGGGGCATCTCAATGGAATTGTGATGAATTTTAATTGTGTTTAAAAATATAGAATTTTGTGGTAAATCATATAGTTGAAAATCTATAATCATGAAAAGTAGACACATTTCATTATATTAAGTAATTTAGTTTTATTGTTTTAATAGTAGTGTGATTTATGGAATTACTTTCTAAAATTCAACATAGTTGTTCAATTAGAACTATGATTTGGAAAGGTTATTTTGGATTTTTCCAAAGGAAATATATTATGCATGGTGTGTGTTGAATGAAAATGAGATTATCCACTTATACATAATTAGAATACATAATATTTATTATAGGTAAAAATAAAATTTCATATGGTTTCAAGCTTTGTGTCATCTCAAGGTTGATGCAAATTATGTGGGAATCTATAAAAATGTATAAATATGACATTTAAATCCTATTACAAGAAAGTAAATAAGGCTAAGGAGGATAGTGGAGTCACAGGTAGGATTACAAGAAGAGGTGAGTGAGACAAGTAGTATGATGTGAAGTACTATCATGTGAAGGGGTTATATAGTGTTGTTATAATGTAGTGTTGTAACTAAGTGGCAAGTTTGAAGGTGGTGTTTCTAGATTAATTATTTATGTGTATGTGAAAATTGATTCTAATAAATTATATTTATGTTTATGAAGCTAATATAATAATATATCTTTAGAGGTTATTATTATTTCCTCATTAGAAATTTTCTCAATGTAAGTATAATGTTATTTTTTGGTGTGCTTTTGATTCTATATATGTTAAACTTTATGGTTTACATAGTTGGATAGTCCTTCTTAGTACCCTTTGGAAATAATTGTATCACATATATAAAGAGGGAGAGGGATAGGGAAAGATAAAGAAGTAAAAAGAGAGAGGGATGGAGAGATGGAGAGGGGGGAGAGACAGATGGATGGGGCGTGAGAGGAGCAAAGGGAGTGATATTGAGAGATGGGGAAGATAGAGATGGAAAAAGGGATAGAGAGCGAGAGAGAGGTAGGTAGGGAGGGGAGATAGATAAAAAGAGAAACATGGAGAGGGAGTTAGCAAGAGAGATAGAGAGAGTGATGGATAGAGATCAAAGAAATGGAGAGGGAGAGAGATAAAGATAAAGAGGGAAAACATATATAGTTATATTGTTATTAATTATTTTTCATAGTGACTTAGTTTATAATGGTTTTGCATAGTGATTTTATTATTAGTACTTCAAGCTTCTCTTCACTTAAGGAATGTGAAATACTTTATTAACAAAATTAACACATGGATGTAGAATCTTGTTTGGAACTACTAACCTACATTAGTAGTGATAAATAAATAAAATAAAGGAAAATTATACTCAAAACATAAAATAAATAAGTTAATAACTTATAAATTATAAAAATTACTTGCTATTATCCTAATTAACATAATTAGTTATGTGGAAACAACAAAGCGGGGCTTTGACTGAGGCAAACCCCTATACAACCCAACATTTCTCCCCACTTGTTTGTGTGTAGGTGAATGTGCATGTGGAGCTCGTTGGGGAACTAGAGCAATAGTGAGATGATCTTTGCCACCCTTGTATTCATCTACTTACTTTATCATTTATGGACTTACTTTTGTACTTTATCATTATGTTCATTTCATTAAAACCACTTTACTAGGCAGTTAGTAGTTTTTGGGTTTTATTTTGTACTTTACATTTTTTGGTCATACGGACACCAATACACCAAAGATATGCCAACACATCATTTTGTCATCCCAAACCCATGTTGCCATCCTCAGACATAGAGCTCTTTGAGTTACAATTTAAACTCCAAAAGCTAACTCATCTAGAACCAAACTTTGAAGTTTCAAAATCTCTGACTAATCGAGTAGAAAGATGACCAGGAAAGACTTGCAACTCAACAAAGTGAACCATCAAAAAAGTTGGAGAATTGGTAAGTTATGAAAATTTAGAACTTCGCAAAAAGGTTATAGAACTCTAAGGACTAGCGACTAAGGTTAAGAAAATCCAAAAAAAAAATTATATTGTATTCCATGGTATTGAATTTGATATGTGATTCAGCATCATTTTTAAAGAACGACACTTATTACACTACTTATAAATTCCTATTGCATTTCCATTCACACAATCTTTGATAAATAAATAAATGGAATATTATTAATCCATTCCTTGAACAAAAGCTAACATTTCAACATCCATAACTTATAAGTTATAAGCTAACAAAAGCTAACAGTTCAACATAAATAACTTATAAAGGCATCCAGTGTCCACCCAACTTAAACAATAAAAGCTCAAACTACCAAATCACCTAAATTATATAGAGAAATCCTTACGTATCCATCACCATAAAATATTTATTCATAGATAAACATTCCACAACAATGAAACTATCCAAAAATCTATCAATCTCATACAGTTGCTCTATAGAAATTTTATTCATAGATAATAACACCATAGCAATATAGAAAAATTATATCATCTCTCATCACAATAATAGATATCATAGTAGCAAACGTTCAGTATAAACAAAATAAATCTATACACCATAACTCAAATATTATGCATGCATAAACTCCACCAATGTCTTCTATTTCAAAATAACAGATAATAGCCAAAATAACAAAGTTTTCCCTAATGAGTAAATAAAAGTTTGCTCAAAAGAGTCTAATCACATTAGCTAAACCAATATTTAAAAATATCCAATGTCTTTGGTAATGGTTTCTTGAAAGTAACCATACTGAAAATTAAAAGAAGTCATTAACTTAAAAGTGCCAACTTTAAAGAAAGTATACGAAAATGCTAAAAATAAACTATGCATCATTCCTAGCCACTTCAACTTCACCAACTTCCAGCTCCTCATTCTCTCCTTGTCACAAAAAATTCTCTTGCATCTTCATTCTGGCTTTATATTCCCTATACTTGGTAATGATTGCAAAAATCTCCTTGCTACCTGGTGTCAATGTGATCTAAAGTCCAATTCTCAATTTTTTGAGAGCAACTTCAGACTCATTCAGTGTGTCAAACCTCCTTTCTGCTTCAAATTTAAAAAATTTGAGATAAAGCTCCAACCTCCCAAGCTTTGAGAAAGATTCTTTAGTCATTGTAACAGGATGTGCTACTTCTTTGTTGAAGATTTCTCTTAAATTTGAGCAGATTTCTTTTGTGTCTAGAATTTTCTCATCAAAATCATCTGTTATCTTCACCTACAGACCATTAAAGTTCCCCTTGATTTCTCCCAACATATCCAAATACTTCTCCAACACTTCTGTGATTACCTTTACCGGGTTATCATATATGTTTAGTTTCCATTTAAGTGAATCAAGCCATGAAGGATCTAATTCATTTGGATCACTAGAAATCTGTTCATTTACCAACTTCAATTGATCCATGGAAACTAACTCTTTCATTTCTTCTAACCTGTTGTAGTTCTACTATTAATCATTTTCTTTTATCAACAATGTCAGTGTAGGAAATCACAGATTTACTAATAAAAAATATAGCTTTGTGAGACAATTCTTCAATCCACTCACTACAGCCTTGGAATAATTTAGATTTTTCTTAATCAATTGCATCGTAAACTCATCAATAACTCTTTATTGGGAACTAGAAGCCTCAGTATACAAAAATGGAGAAATAATGGAAGAGAATAAGTTTTTGAAATCCAAAATTTGAGATTGCAATTTTACCCTTTCTTTCCTTTCTTCTTTTACCCACTTGGCTAAAGCATTAACTGAGTAACTAGTGTGATATACATCACCTTCAAGTGTCTGGGAACAAATGTCAACATGTATGATTTTATAATCATCCATGGTTATCTTATCATCATCTACATCTTTTAAAGGTTCTACAATTTCTAACATCTTATTACCAGAGACAACATCATTCAAAATTCTTGACATTCTCTAGGCTTTCTTAGGACCTGAGGAAGATTGGAGTAATTTTGTCACTGTATCTATCCAGCCCTAGCGGATGTCGTAGGAGTGTATTCCCTCTTATTTTCTACCACTTTCCTCAACCATACTAGAGAGTTTTCTATTAGACTGGGGGCTTTATCACTTTGAACAACCTCTCTAGACTCACTAGGAATGATTGATATGTTTTCTATAGGAGGAGAAGATTCTTTAGACAAGGGTGGGAAAGTAGTATCTTCAACAATATGCTTAAAGATGCTCTCTAAATCTTCTAACATAGGTTTTTTTTGGACTTTTTTTTTAAGAGCAGGGGTGGATGGGTTGTCTTGTTCACATATTGATTTTGATTTAATTGATTTTTTTGGCTTTTCACCATCACCCCTAGATTGTGAATTGGCACTAGAAGACTTGATGACTATCCTCATTGATGATGTACCTCCAGGGACTACTTGGCTAGATCCTTGCTCATTTTACTGGGATGATTTTGCTTCATGAACATAACCAACAACCTTATGCCATTTTCCATCCAACCAATACTGATTCCTTTTGAGTACTGGTTTGGCCCGTTTACTCATATATAAAACTTCATCTTTATCCTAGTCAACTCTGGGATATGATTTATCAAGCAACTTCTCGTATTCAG
Source organism: Sequoia sempervirens (assembly GCA_007258455.2). Classification (NCBI taxonomy): domain Eukaryota; kingdom Viridiplantae; phylum Streptophyta; class Pinopsida; order Cupressales; family Cupressaceae; genus Sequoia; species Sequoia sempervirens. Next base: position 42,675 of record VDFB02259780.1, on the reverse strand, counting down.
GATCAAGAACCATTGAATCTTGAGACACATTTTCAGGAATTTGGAAAGAGAGACCAAAAATTTGTATCTACTCAAGGGTTAACCTCATATGGTCCCTTTTGAAAACTTCATTTTCATTAGTACAATCTTCCCAGAAATATTTGATTGAAGGTTGGTGTTGATATGAGCTAGAGGCATACATATATTTTCTCACAAAGCCCTTGTTGTCAAAATTAGTTCTTACAAATAAGTACTAGATATTGTATTCTTTGAGAATCCTTTCAACTTTCCTAGCCATCTGATTACTTTTGCAAGAGAAAGAATGAGTAACTAATAGGAAGGTATACCCTTGCTTTCCCATATTCATGTATTTTATATTTACTATAGCCATTTATCTATAGACCTCCAAAAATACCAGTAAATCCTCAAGGTACTTAGGCAATTTAAGTGGAGCCTTCTCATAACCTCCAATTCTCAAATAAGAAAAAATATCAAATTGGATATAAAAACTTCCAAAATTCAACACCGAAGATTTTGATTTAGGGGAAAAATGCATTTTAGGGTTTCCATCCAACTTTCTCATAGCTTCCATTAAAAAGGCGTCATTAACAAGACAATATTCTCCCATCCCAACCTACCTAGAAAATTGTGCATAACACTTATACATAGGCATGCCAAGACTTGGTGGTACTTGTGGTTTCAACCCTGGCCAATAAGCTCTTTGACTAGCAATGATATATATCAAACAAGAACATAGATGAAAGGTAGCAGTCTTTTGAAAGTTAACTAATTTCTCATCCAAGTGAAAGAAAATTATCTCAGCCCAATTGATAAACACATTATCATCACAAATAACTAAAATGAACTGACACATCCAGTCTTCAAATAATTCAACTTGTGCATTCTTGATGATACGATGAAGTAAAGCAATAACATCAACAATTTATGCTTTAAAATGTGTCCTCTTAAGTTTATTGGGCAATTGAGACTTACCTTTCTTCTCTGATTTTAACCACCCTTTGGCCATAGAATTTTTACACCAGGTTTCATTAGTCCTAAAATATTCGTTAGCTGTTACAACAGACATCTCCTTTATGGGTGCCTTCTCTAGATTTCCCAATGCCTGAGAAACGACCTCAAGAATTTTTTTAGCTACATTGGTTCTGTTTGCAGCCTTGATTTCTTGGGTTTTAGGAATGTACCTTCTCGCACATGCAACAATTAGGTCAACACTCAGCACTACTTTTGGAAAATATCCACCCTAGGCTAGTCCACTTTCGAACACCTTCACATCTATAGTAGACTTTTCTTTACTGTCCAAATTTGTCCAAAATTCTTCCAATTTAAAAAGTCCTCGCTCCGTATCCCTCACACTGAGCTAGGGATTTTCAATTTTAGACTGCATGAGCTCACCATGCCTAATGAGATGCTTGAATTCTTGAAGAAATAATAGTAGTAGGTAGAAGTACAACCAAGGCTTTAACAAATAAGTTCTCACCACCTTCAAGCCATATAAAATGACAAGACATGCAATCAATGTGGAGTAAAATGAGAATTTAGGCTAAATATCTGAGAAAAACTACGGGTATGTGCATGATCATGATGGGCCAAAAAGTGGTGATATGATGGGTATGTGTAGGGTATGTGGCTAATGATTTTTTTTAACCCAAAATTGATGAAATGAAAAGGGTTTTTAGAGGAGATTCTTAGATTTCCACCAATATAAATTATGCTTTGTAACTTTGAATTTAATAAATAATTGTTATTCATTTTCTATTTGAATTATGACTAAAGTCGTGATTGATAGGTTGATTGAAAAACATCTATAGCTTTCAAACAATATCACATTTTTTGAATTTGAAACATGTGTCACATTCTATGATTTGCATACTATAGGATTAAAACAAAAAAAAATGAATTTCATGAAGCTTTGACCAAGTTAAGGTGGTTAGACATATGAGTTTTTATATTTTTTAAAAGTTGTAATAAAAAATTCATAATTAATTATTTACTTGGAAAAAAATTACAAAAAAATATTTTTCACATTGGGACATGAGTCATCTACTTCTATCTAAAATATTATAAAAAAATATTATCAATTTATTGTGGTTAGGGTGGTTAGAAAAACACACACTTCTTATTTTTTCCCTGAAATTTAAGTACTATTGCATTGAAATTTCAAATTTTCACCAAATAGATTTTTTTTTTTAAATAAACCTAGTAGTTTAAAAACTACATTCAATTTTCTACAAATTCTATTCTTACATATTTTTGAAATAATATAGATAACTTATTCAAATTTTTATATGAAGTTGCCTAACTCTAATTTTTTTGAAATTTTCAACACTTAAGGGCTTATTTTTTCCATGATGATCCTACACATACCCCTACACCATTCATGTATGCCATTATTGTTGATAGGACGTGCTTTAAATGTGGCATTCAATTTCATACCTCGAAAAGATAGCCTTTAAACCTATATGCTTTTGGAAATTCCTAAAAAGACAACTCAAGTTCATTCCATACATAGCGTTCAACGAGATCTTAGACAACGTCTTTCAAAATAAAGATTACATTTAATTAATTCATAAATTCTATCAAATGTCTATGCATCCCACAAAATGGGCTTGATTTGACAATTTGATGGTATTTATTAATTAATTAAAAATAAAGAGTACATTTTTAATTAATTAATAAATTCCATCAAATTGTCAAATCAAGCCCATTTTATGGGATGCATAGCCAATTCCCCTTTAAAAGGAAAAATAAGTCCATCATGTCGCTTGGTCACTGAAACTTGGAACCTCAAAACCAAAGTCTGAAGTTTCAATCTTTTTGAAACCTCCGACCCATCGACTAAATCCACACACCATAACTCAAAGGTTACGTATGCATGAACTTAAGTTACTCAACAAAGTGAACCAACTTGGGGAATCAAGTAGTTATGAAAATTTAGAACTCTACGACAATGTGAAATGTCAAATGGTTATAAAACTTGGAGGCCTACCAACTAAGCTTACTTTGCTCCCTTAAGTCTAGAATGATACATCAAATGTTCTATTGAACCATTAAGTAATTTATGATATAAATAATAAACATGTGTTTTAATTTTTTTTTACTTTTAACCATTAATAGTACTAAGCACAGTAACACTTAACATTTCAATTGCAAAGACTTAATAAAAGGAATTACAATGTCACATGAATAGTACAACCATTAATAGCATAGTAACACTTAATGTTGCAAAGGACTTAATAAAAGAAATTACAATGTCAAATTAATAGCACAACCATTTACTTTATTAAATTTGCATGCAATTAATTTTTTTTTGCTAGGTAAAACACTGCTAGGAGCAACACCCTATATTGATTATCAAAAAAGGATTACATGAGTATCTATTTTTCAAAAACCCACCCTGAAGGCCTTTTCTATCAAGTGACCTTCCCTAATCAGCTAGCCCACCCAGATTTTCATGCATTACAGAATTCATTACAAAATTGGCCTCAATTGAAGTACAGGCATTCCAAGACTCAGGACTGACTCAATTACCCTATTACTATTACTATTTCTATTTAACAACAAAAATTTGAAATAATACCCAACCATAATTTATCATTCATCATCATCCTCTGATTCTATTTGTTTTAGGTATGCTTTGCAATTTGCAATCATCGAGAAGTCTCCTCCACATTTCTGGTGTGCTGGGATTTTTTCATTTTCCTCTAGGTCCTTGGGATCATTCACAAGCCATTCTTCCCCATCTCCAAGGTCCAAATCATCATCATCACCTGCTACAATTTCCTCTGCCAGAACTTTTTCCTCCATGTATCTCATTGCCCACCCACATGAGAGATTGGTCATTAGCTTTGCTGCCCTAAGAAGAAATAAAATACTACAGTCTCTTTCTGCCCACAATTTTTCAAATCCTTCTAGGTCAATAATTCGGACCAAAGGAAACTTCATTACCTCTCTCCCTCTCATCTGCATCATGTTTTAGTTTTGTGGCATGGGGGTTTTCCTATTCTCATCCACATTATCTAGTGTCATGTCAATGTCGCCCAACAATGTGTGCACGAAGACCATTTGGGTCAATTTTTTGCTTCTCTTTCAAGACTCCCATATGCAAAAGGACTGCTAAGAACATTGTTGGAATCTTTATATTTTCTCGGCTCTATGATAAGCCTTCAAAAATTCTATCCCAACCACCTGCTTGGTTTCCTAGAGAATGAGTGGATGGGTTAAATTCATCAGCCCCTATAGTCACTTATTGGTTATTTCCCCTTTGAAGGCTTGCAGTTGCTTCTTCGTACCCAATGCAAGCAGCCTTTCCATTTTAAGTTCCTCACCCACAACATGCCTTTTTGTAATTTTCTACCACTCCTTTGAATTTTACAAATGGAATGTGATAAATGGCTACTTACTCCACCTTTGCATGTAATTTTAGTACTTAATTTCTCAAAGGAAAAAAAACTAATTTGAATAAATCTTTATTGTAAATTTATAACCATTTATTTTATTACAACTAAATTAATAAATTATAGGCCACTAGTGTTGCTACTAGCCTGATTCGTGCAAACCAAAAAACCAACTTAGTCAATTCATGTATCTTAAGCATTACATGTACAATTAAAAATTTAAATGTTTAATTTGATTGATGTCTGGCTACATGTAAATTGTACCTCAATCTGACAAGCTGTCAAAATCACCAGACTCCAATCAGCACTACCAATGCCACTCAAATGATATGAAATCATTACAAAACTTGTTTCATTAAAGCTATGAGTTGTCCAATCAATTACTTTTGATGTTCAAAACTAAAAGATTGAGAATTGTAAATCGGTTGCTTGAGAGATATACTTCTAGAATGTAACTATAGCCATCCATCAAAAATTCATCGAATGGTAGTGGTCCATAATGTCACGTGGTCACTGAAACTTAGAACCTTAGAACCAAAGTCTAAAGTTTTGAAGTTGTCAAAACTTCTGACTCACTAACTACATAGATGACCAAGAAAGACTTGCAACTAAGGTTGGGAAAAGCACCAAAACCTAGACTTTGGTGAATTTACGATAGGAAAGGTGGCAAGGACGGAGTTGACATGACTATATGATCGATGGGTAATTAAGATCAATATGTGTGGAGTTTGGAAAATTATTACCTCTTGGCTAGGCCTGGAATTTGATGGCCACCCCTACCTATCATATGAAAATTTTGTGACATTTTTATTCATTTAAATGCTTGTCACTTTACGTTTTATCAAAAATTTAACTGTCAAAAAAATATTTAATTTATATTTTTTTATATAAAATCTATTATATTAAAATATTATTGATTTTATTAATTATCATACATATTAAATAAATTCTATAAAAATGTTATTGAATTTTTTTAATAGTTTAATCCTTAAATTCATCTATCTAAAAACATAAATTATTTGTAAAAGGCAAATAAAATTTCAACATGCTCACCAAAAAAACCAAGTTACCAAATGTTGTATTATCTTGAAAAAAAGAGAGGTGAGAATCATTGTAAACAAAATGCTATTGTATACTTTAGATTTATCTTCATCCATCAACTACCAAAAAATATTCCAGTTTTAAACTAATGCTATAAAATATACTTTAGATTTATGTTCATCTATCAACTACCAAAAAAGATGATTAACTAGCACAGTTTCCATTTTCAACATATTAAATTATGCCTAATCTACCCACCTAAAATCTAGGCATAACCCCCAAACAACAAAATCATAGAAAAGATTTAGTATAATAATCTAAATTTTTTTAAAAAATTGTACTACTCATACGCCTTCAATGAATTACCCGTATTCATCTTCTTCCTTGGACACAAACCCTTCTTTTCATGCATCTTTTCTCTAGCGATGTCTTTGAGATTCTCTATGACCTCCTCGACCTCCATTAGCTCGACACAAATTTTGAGTGCTTTCCACCCGCACTCAACACCTTCTCACTACAAATCTTTGGTGCATCCTTCTGGCCACTTGATAAAGAGATGGTTTAAATCTGTGGGCTCCAAACCTCCACCATCCATGCCTTCAACCTTAACAAGCCCCACTCTTGGTATCGACTATTCCAAAATGCCTTCCATATCCTCTAAAAAATCTTTGTGAACCAGATTTTTCATGACTTTGCTCACTACATCCACCGGTTCTCCTAAGACCAAACCCCAAGCCATGACCAACGAATAAATATCCATTTTGGTCTTGTATTTGTGCTTTAATATTTCAAAGCCATTACCCAAAATAAATTGAACTGCTTGCACCACCTGCACATCCTTGAAGAGAAATAAACCCCACAACCACTTCACAGATGCTTTTCCAACAAAAAGGCCTACCTTCCTCTGCGATGTCAAGGTGAAACTGGCCTCCATTGTTTATCTGGTTCACTTTTTATGGAAACTTCCACGCCTCCTTCACTTACTAAACAATGTTTAATTCGCCAATGTGTTTTTCTTAATCATTTGAAAATAGGTTTTTTTCTGGCTATTCATATGGTATTAATCCACACCACTGCCCAGTACCATAGCCAAATTGAGAATTTCAATAGAATAAATGAAAGGTAGAGTACTTTGATGCATTGAAAAGAGAGAATTAAATGTCTCAACCACTAATTTATGAAAATCTAATAGTTCTAGTGTTATTCCAAAGGTTTCAGTTTGCAATTCTAGTGCTTGAGAGATATACTTTCAGAATGCAACTATAGTCGTCCATCAAAAATTCATCGAATGGTCCCTCTTTTAAAAAAAACTTTATGCATGTGCATAATTTAAAATGGGGACGTCACTAGGTTGACAAGACTTGACCCTCAGGATTAAAAAGAGTTAAGATTTAAGGCTTCGTCATAAAATATTTTGCTGACTTAGGAAATATTAAACGGTAAACAAGAGAAAAATGACCAACAGACCTAAATAATTAATAAAATCTCAACCATTGATTTCTAGAAATCTAATGGTTCTAGTGTAATTCTGTAAGTTTCAATTCACAATTCTAGTGCTTGAGAGATATACTTTTGGAATGCAACTACAACCATCCATCGAAAATTCATTGAATGGTCATGGTCCATAATGTCGTGTGGTCGCTGAAACTTGGAACCTTAGAACCAAAGTCTGAAGTTTTGAAGTTTTTGAAACCTCCAACCAAGAGACTACGAAGATGACCAAGAAAGACTTGCAACTAAGGTTAGAAAAATTTTCACCGACACTTCGCCATTACATTTTTTTATTAGTTTCATATTATGTTTAATTCACCAATGTTTTTTCCTTAATCATTTGAAAATAGGTTTAATTCACCAATAAATTTATTTTTTTCTAGTTTGAAAATACGTTTAATTCGCCAATCAAAATATTTTATTGGTTTCAAAACAAATTTTAATCGCCAATGGTAAAATTTAGTGGTTTTAAAAAAAATTCATTTTGCCAGGATTTTCCACAGACTTCTAGTGATTAGAAAAGATTTTCCAATGGACTCTTTTTTTTCACGAAAACCAAAAAAATTCGCCACTAAAATTAATATTTTTATCAGGAAGTATACAAGATTTTCCAAGATTTCTTAAAGTTTTCCCTGCTCTTCTTTATCTTTAGATTAGGTGTGTGTTTGTTGTGATGCATTCCCTTGTGCTTGTGTTATGTGTTCCTGGATGACCCTTGTCACCGTTGTAGGTGCTTAGATATAAGAGTGATTATGTGTCATGAAACTTCCTCTATTTTTGGCATCATTCTTCCTCTATCATGTGTATTGAGTTTTGGAAAATTAGGGACGATGCAAGGTGTTGGGGGAATTTAGGATTCCCTTCCATGTTGACCCAATTTTTAATTTACTTTGTCTTCTCATGCATTCTTCATATGGTTTGATATAGTAGGGGGTTGATGATAATTCATCTATATACTATTATTATACTTATATATATTAATGAGAAACTCTGACCCTGAAATATCATATCACCCCTGTGCCCTTTGTTTGTGATGTTATTGTCTCTTTTTGTATTTTTGGTTATCTTTCTCTTTTTTTGCTTTAGTTGTCATGTTGTTGTGCTCATGTGTTGTCCCTTGAGTGTGAAACAACACCATCACCATGTCAACTTTGATTTTCAAAAAACACATTCATTGCCAATGAATCTTTTCTCAAAAAACCTTGCAATGTTTTTTAAAAATCGTATTCTCAACTTGGACGCCTAGTGGAATGTGTTTCCTTAGCCATGGGTTTGTAAAGAAAGAACTTGAAGAAATTTCCTTCGAGGAGGGAGCATATTTTTGTGTAGGAGAATCCTTGACCTTCTCCTCATGAGGGGCCATTTTATTCATTTCAAATTCCTTGATTCAAGTTTAAACATCTTTCAAAAGGATTCCTTGATGATTGAATTGATTTGCAAAAAGCATTCTTTCACTTTCAAACAATGCATCCCTTAAGTGAACCCCTCTTCTTTTGAAAGGTTCCCAAGGGACCCCTTTGAAATTTTTTCAACTTTCTTGACTGTTTGTGTGATTGTTTATCTGTTTTCCTAAGTGGCTACCTTTTGTTTTATAACATGCTTTATCTATGGATTAACATGTTGCTTTGTAGGTGTGCTTGTGAAGCCGCTTTCCAGTCCAACTCTGCGGAGTCCCCTTACCTTAGGCTTCCTTCATGAGAGAGTACTTGGGGGGATGCTTTCTTTGTAGGTCTAAGGGCCTATGAAGCACTTGCATCTTGCAGGATTTGTCCATCATTGGACTGCAGGCCTTCGGTGTACTTTTTGCAACTTCGTAGTTCCATAGAGCTACAGAGACCTTTTTTTTGAACCTCCTTAGGAGAGAGTACCTATGGAGTCCTTTACCTACCCTACACTTTTGACTTCACCAGATCATGGTCTTCTTCCTCAATAGTTCAGGTATACATTTCTAACTCTTTGATCTACTTTATCGAACACTCATTGATACTCATGCTCACTAAAGTGGGGGAAAACTGTATATGAGTGAATTTGTACCCCTTGTGTAAATTCCCCTTTTGCATACCCTCACCTTAGAAAATAAAACCTAGATGTGAAATTCCACATCACCCACCTACCTTCCATCCACTTGGCACATGTTTTGAGCATCAGTGAGGGAATTTTCATTAGGGATACGAGTGCAATGCACAGACGTATGTATGATGTGCTACTGTCCTTGATAGATTCATGTTTTTGGAGTCCATAGGGACATTACACTCCTGATTAGGGTCAAATTGTAACGCCTCTTTGTGATCAACCAACCCAAAAATGACTCCTTTTGGTCTTCAAATCTATCCATTTCACTATCACTTCATCTTCTACAGTCTCATTTGATCTCTTTAGCAGCTCAGTCATCTCTTCAGCATTCTAGCACTCCATTTTCACAACTCCATTGAGCATTGCAACAGCTTGTTACTCCATTCCATCTTTGTATGTGTGATGCTACCATAGAAGCTACGAGCTTGGAGTCTTGCGAGACCTACCTTCATCACCGTTGCGTCTATGGAAACTTTTCTAAGTTTGTTGCATTCTCCCTTCACTGGCCTTGAGAGCCTTTGGGTGGAGGTGGTAACACTTCATTTTGTTCTTTTGTGGTTTGATAGAGTAGCATAGCATTCTTTCGTAGTGTTCAATACTTTTTGGTTTCATTTCCTTTATTGTATTTTCTACTTCATGGCTTTTTTGGCTATCCATGGAGGTGAAATCACCAAAGCGGCGGTTTGACTGAGGTAAACCCCTATACAACCTAACATTTTTCTCCTCTTGCTTGTGTGTAGGTGAACGTGCATGTGGAGCTTGCTAGCGATTTGGAGCTTTAGTGAGTTGATCTTTTCCACCTTTGTATTCATCTACTTACTTTATCATTTACGTACTTACTTTGCATACTTTATCATTCTGTTCATTTCGTTAAAACCAATTTACTAGGCAATTAGTAGGCTTTTTTGGTTTTTATTTTGTACTTTACGTTTTTTGTTTGTATGGATGCTAGTGCACCATAGAGATGCCAGTGCATTGCACTTCCATGCCAGACTTGAACTACCTTTCTTAGACAGATAGCTATCTAAGGTACAATTTAGACTCCAAAAACTAGCTTGTCTAGCCCCATTTAAACTTTTGGATCTGAAGAGTGATAGAAGCACTTGAAAGTGTTCTTCATTCTTGATTCTCATCTCAAAAGATCCATTAGCTTGAGGTAAGTTAGGGCAGCCCTCCGCTCTTGACTATGTGACCTAGAGCCTTGGTACATGGTTGGTCCCCCTCTCTTACAGATCTACATCCATATTTTATCAATTAGGCATTTAATTCAACAATAATATTAGAATAATAAAAAATATGTGTATCAATATATTTAAAAAACTACATATTAAACTTCTTCATTGAGTAGCCATATTTATGATACTCAATATAGCAATCATATATGATTGGGATATTCAATTTATTTTCTACCTCTACACAACATGATGGTAGTAATTTTATTATTTATTATTCTCAATAGTGATCATTGCTTAAACATAACCTACATTGAATTGTATTAAAAAAATCACTAAATAATATAAAATATAATACAATGATCTAATTGATTGTGTGCTCTCTATCTATGTATAATTCAACAAAAATTACAAACCAAGACATTTACATATAACATTTAAATCATCTAAGTGTTATATAACAATTATCTAATAGGAAGTTGGTTTCCTATTTCATAGAGAAATTAATTGTGAGCAACTTTATCATGGCATTATGGATTGTCATGGATGCTTGGGAAAAATCTATCATAGCTACAAAAGGACAAAGTGTATAATTTATAAAAAGCATTCCAAAATAGTATATGTCTATAGTCTATATTGCAAACTCACCTAGAAATTGCCTCTCCTTCAGCTTCTTTGATGAGATCTCAAAAAAAACAATAACCATAGAGCTTGATAAAAACATCTAAATACTGAATAGCAAATACAAAAGATGTAGTGAGTTTGTCACTAAAAGGAAAAGGGAGATGCTAAAGCATTATGTTAGATAAAGAAATCTCTAATTTCATCTTGCCATCCAACATTAGAGATCACAGTTTCTCTCTTCTATAGCATATAATGGGAAATCACAATTGGTTGATCATTTGCATGAGCACACAAAATGGCCTTCAACATTTTAATAACATCCAAATTCCATACAGTAGTCAAAGCTACAACATGCCAGTAATCTATTAGGAGATCCATTTATTAACCTGCAAAGTTTTAAGAAATTATTTTGTATCACAATGACATACAATTAAATCTTCTATTATCAACTACATATTTAACCTTAGCTTTGAGTGTTTATGGTTGTCTCTTTTGTCATTCATGGATAGGTACAAAATTTTGTAAACTTACAATCTATAGCCACTTCAATGGTTTATAGCAAAGCTTATACTATGAAGTTTGCCTCCAAGCATTGCCTCATACATCACCATCACAAGAAATGAAATCAAATAAGAGAAAATCCCCTCTAAATCTAATAGCTAGCATATAGGGCCTTCAACAATAACATAATAGAATTCTATCTAAACTTGATCATCAAAAAATCAACTCAACATCAACACTTGTGAATAATTGAATAGATTCCTTATATGATGCTAAAATGAAGATAAATAATTCCAAAACCTCACATCACTTTTGTTTTTCTTTTATTAAAAAATGGGATAATATATTACAAGAAAATTCTCATACACGATTGGAACAGTTACATTTATATTGATGCCTCTTGGAAGCTAAGAATCACGACTTCAATTCTGATGTGATAACATCACTTGCACAAATCTAGCAATTCTAGAAATTGGCTTCTCTCACACTGAGAATATTGAAGTCTTAAAATGATTAAGTTGTATCTCTTTCTAAACTAGTGAATAGCCATCAATGGGATTTGGTCAATTGTTAGAGACAAAGGATAAGATTTTGAATAAAATTCTAGTGAACTAGGAAAACTTGTTGGTATGTGACGACTGATCATGCTATACTGTATAGCCCATGGTATATTGTACACCCTGGCCCCCCATCCTCGCTGGGGTCTGGGGCCGGGCTGGGCCCCGGGTGGGGCTTCGGGGGCAGCAGCCCTCGAAAAGCAGGGGTTCGGGGGCGCAGCCCTTGAGAAAAAAAAAATTGCCTTTTTTTTGCATCGTCAGCGAAAAAGGAAAAATCTCCGAAAAAGAAAGAAAACCGACTTTGTAAAACCCTAATTCTGGAAGCTTCTAAAAGCTTGTTAAAAGGGGTTGGGATGGGGGTTACAGTATGAAGAAAAAAACGCGATTATTCATGAGATTGTAATAGGTTTTGTACTGGATAATAAAAGTATTGGATGGCTACGATTTGGTGGATGTAGCCCAGATTAGGTGAACCACGTTAAATTCTGTGTTATGATTTATTATGTGTATATTTTAGTTTCTCTATTTATTATTTAAATCTGCATTTAATTGTTAGACATCTGCCATCTCTAACCCTAACAAGTGGTATCAGAGCGAGTTGTGTTTGATTATCATCTGTAGGAAGGTCTCACGGTTCAGTGGGAGTCTCACAGTTGAGTGGGAGCAATGGCAGACGAGGGTAAGAAGGTTGAGAAGTTTAATGGGCAGAACTATTAGTTATGGAAGATGCAGATGGAGGACTATCTCTATCAGAAGGATTTATGGCGGCCATTGGAAGGGAAAGCCAAGAAACCTGCAACAATGTCAGATGAGGACTGGGAAATCTTGGATAGAAAGGCTCTTGGTAGTATTCGTCTATGCCTGGCATAATCAGTGGAATTTAATATTACAGTAGCAAAGACAACTCAAGAGTTGATGGAAACCCTGGAAAAGTTATATGAAAAGCCTTCCGCTTCGAATAAGGTATTTCTTATGAAGCGTTTATTTAATATGAAAATGGTAGAACGTGGGTCAATTACTAATCATTTGAATGAGTTTAATACGGTCACCAGTCAATTAACCTCTCTAAAAGTAAAATTTTATGAATAAGTTAGGGCTCTTTTGATTCTATGTTCTTTGCCTGAAAGCTGGAATAGCTTGGTAATGGTTGTTAGCAATTATGTTTCTGGTTCGAATACATTGAAGTTTGATGATGTTGTTGGTGTTATTTTGAGGGAGGAAATTCGTAGGAAAAGCTCAGGTGGAACATCCACATCAAGTAGTGTTTTGAATGCAGAAAGTAGGGGCAGAGCAAAGGAGAGAGGAAACAATTCTAGAAATCATGGGAAGTCATGAGGAAAATCAAAGGACAAAAGGTCCCAATCCAAAGATAAGAGGGATTACTGGTATTGTGGTAAGCCGGGTCATTTGAAGAAAGATTGTTGGTCTCAAAAAAATAAAGATGGAGACAACAAGGAAGGAAGCAAAGAGGCAAATGTGGTAAGTAATAAATCTGATGAGGATGTTTTGATTCTTTCCCTTGATAATGCTGATGATTCTTGGGTATTAGATTTAGGGGCTTCATTTTATGCTACCCCCCATAGAAGTTATTTTCTTGATTATGTCCAAGGGGATTTTGGGCTGGTTTATTTAGGAGATAACGAACCTTGTCAGATTGATTGGAAAGGGAAGAATCAAGATTAAGTTGCAGAATGGGAATCATTGGCTACTACGTGAGGTAAGGCATGTTCCAAAGTTAAGCAAAAATTTAATTTCAGTAGGGCAACTAGATGATGAAGGTTGTGTTGTTACATTTAGTGATAGAAATTGGAAGGTCACAAAGGGTGCCTTAGTAGTAGCAAAAGGTTTAAAAGTAGGCACCTTATATCTTTGTATAGGACATACTGTTCCTTCTACTTTAATTGTTACAGAAAAGGGTCAATGTTCAGGAACAGTTGCTGCAGTTAAGCAAGTAGAAGATCATACAGTTGTTGTGGACTCTGAATCAGCACTGTGGCATAATAGACTTGGGCATATGAGTGCAAAAGGTATGAAAGTACTTCATTCAAATAATGTTTTACCAGGTCTAAAATGTGTTAATATGGATTTCTGTGAAAGTTGTGTGTATGGAAAACAAAAGAGAGTTAGTTTTCTTAAGGATGGGAAGCAAAAGAAAGATGAGAAATTGGAGCTTGTGCATACGATGTATGGGGACCAGCTCAGGTATCTTCTCTCGGTGGCTCTCTATATTATGTTACATTCATTGATGATGCAACTAGGAAGGTATGGATTTATTTTCTTAGGCAGAAATATGATGTATTTGAAACTTTTAAAAATGGAGAAGCTTGGTTGAGAATGAGACAGGTAAAAAGATAAAATGTCTCAGATCTAATAATGGTGGTGAGTATTGCAGTAAAGAGTTTGAAGATTATTGTTCCTCTAATGGTATTCGTAGGCAGAAAATAGTTCTAAGGACTCCACAAGAAAATGGAGTGGCTGAGTGCATGAACAGAACAATAATGGAGTATGCACAGACTATGAGATTGCATGTTGGGTTGCCTTTAAAAATGTGGACAGAGGCTGTAAACACTGTTGTTTATTTAATCAATAGAGGTCCCTCTAATCCTTTGGGTTGTGGTATTCCAGAGGAAGCATGGAAGGGTAAAAAGGTGATTTATTCTTTTCTCAAAACCTTTGGTTATGAAGCATTTACACATATAGATTCTGAAAATAGAACCAAGCTTGATGCAAAATCAAAGAAATGTGTATTTGTTGGATATGGCATTGATGAATTTGGCTATAGGCTTTGGGATTTTGAAAATCAGAAAATTGTGAGAAGCAGGGATGTCATATTCAATGAGAAAGTGTTGTACAAAGATCTGTTGCTTCAGCATGAGAAGAAAGAAAAAGATTATGTAGTGTTGGATGATATTCCCAACAATGATGTTTCAGTGGTTCCTCATGTTGGGAAACAACAGCAACAACAAATACCACAAACTCATGTTAGACGATCTTCAAGGGTAAGTAGACCTCTAGAAAGATTCTCTCCCTCTTTGTATACTATTCTGTTAACTGATGCTGGTGAACCAGAATATTATGAAGAAGCTATGCAGGTGGATACCAAGGTTCAGTGGGAGCATGGAATGAAAGAAGAAATGGACTCCTTGCTGGAAAATCAGACTTGGCATTTATGCAAGTTTCCTGCAGGTAAAAGGCTTTACCAAACAAATGGATTTATAGGCTGAAAGAGGAGGATGGAGGTAAGAAAAGATTTAAAGCCAGATTAGTTGTAAAGGGATTTGCATAGAAAAAGGGTATTGTCTTTGATGAAATTTTTTCTCCTATTGTTAAAATGAATTCTATTCGTATTGTTTTAAGTATTGTGGCTGCTGAAGATTTGCATTTAGAACAGCTTGATGTTAAAACAGCCTTTCTCCATGGTGATTTGGAAGAGGAAATATATATGGAACAGCCACAAGGATTTGAGGTCAAAAGTAAGGAGAAACTAGTGTGCAGATTGAAGAAAAGTTTATATGGCTTGAAGCAAGCACCTCGACAATGGTATTTGAAATTTGACAGTTTTATGGCTGAGCAAGGCTACAATAGGTGTAATTCTAACCATTGTGTTTATTTTAAGAGGTTGGATAATGATAGCTACATTATTTTATACTTATATGTTGATGACATGCTTGTAGTTGGGTCTAACATGGATCACATAAGTGAGCTAAAACAACAGTTAGCAAAATATTTTTCTATGAAGGATTTGGGTGTAGCAAAGCAAATCCTTGGTATGAAAATTTGTAGAGATAGGAAAAATAGAAAATTGTTTTTATCTCAAGCTAATTATGTTGAAAAGGTGTTGCAGAGATTTCATATGGAGAATGCAAAAGCTGTCAACACACCTTTTCCTAGTCATGTTAAATTGACTAAGGATATGTGTCCAAAGACACAAGAGGAGGAAGAAAAAATGTCCAAGGTACCATATGCTTCAGCCATAGGAAGTTTAATGTATGCCATGGTATGCACGAGACCAGATATTGCACATGTTGTAGGAGTTGTTAGTAGGTATTTGACTCATCTTGGAGTTGAGCATTGGAATGCAGTAAAATGGATTCTCAGGTATTTGAGAGATACATCTAATAGGTGTTTATGTTTTGGGGGCTCTAATACTAATTTACAAGGCTATGTTGACTCAGATTTGGCAGGAGATATAGATACTAGGCGAAGTACCACAGGTTATGTATTTACAGTTGGTGGGACAACAGTGAGTTGGATTTCTCGGTTGCAAAAGGTGGTTGCTTTATCCACCACAGAGGCAGAGTATGTTGCTGCAATAGAGGCAGCAAAGGAGATGATATGGCTGCAACTTTTCATGGATGAGTTGGGAAAACAACAAGATGTAAATTATTTATTTATAGACATTCAAAATGCTATACATCTTGCAAAGAATTCTCCCTTTCATTCTAAAACAAAACACATACAATTGCGATATCATTTTATTCGATCGGTGTTGGAAGATGGATAGGTCAAGTTGGACAAGATACATACAGATGTCAATCCAGTGGATATGTTTATGAAGGCGGTGCCAAGGGAGAAGTTGAGCTCCTCTTCAGCTTCGGTTGGCCTTCAAGGTTGATTTCAAGTATAACATAGCAGCAGGGTCCAAGGTCCTTATTTCCAGTGGGAGCTGTAAGTGCAGCAGTGTTGTCTAGGATCAGTCTCCAAGTGGGAGGTTGTGATGGTTTGGAGCCTAATCAGTCTCCAAGCGAAAGATTGTTGGTATGTGGCAACTGATCATGCTATACTGTATAGCCCATGGTATACTATACACCCTGGCCCCTCATCCTCGCTAGGGTCCGGGGCCAGGCTGGGCCCCGAGCGAGGGTTCGAGGGTGGCAGCCCCTGAAAAGTAGGGGTTCAAGGGCGCAGCCCCCGAGAAAAAAAAAATTGCCATTTTTTTTGCATCTTCAGCGAAAAAGGAAAAATCTCTGAAAAAGAAAGAAAACCAACTTTGTAAAACCCTAATTCTGGAAGCTTCTAAAAGCTTGTTAAAAGGGGTTGGGATGGGGGTTACAGTATGAAGAAAACACGCGATTATTCATGAGATTGTAATAGGTTTTGCACTGGATAATAAAAGTATTGGATGGCTATGGTTTGGTGGATGTAGCCCAGATTGGGTGAACCACGTTAAATTCTCTGTGTTATGATTTATTCTATGTATGTTTTAGTTTCTCTGTTTATTATTTAAATTTGCATTTAATTGTTAGATATCTGCCATCTCTAACCCTAACAAAACTAGGATTCATCTTTTTGCAATCTACAGAGCACAACCCAAAATTTAGCCTTTTCCAGCAAGCCTCAACCATTTTCAAGAGAACAATCATTATGTCCAACAATGACGGTTAGCCTACTCCTAAATCATTAAACACCATCAACAATTTCCTCATTGTGTGCAGTTGATGCAATCACTTTTGTATGTGTTCATATAGCTATCAAGCAAACAAGTAACGTACAAACAATACGAACACTTGAACAAAGAAATACACAAATCTTCTGCTACTCATAAACCAAAACTTTCCAATGTTTATCAATACAATCTCTGGACTTGACCCATTTATTTACCTCAATGGCCTCCAACTGTTAATTATGTGCAACTTATCATATGTAAATAAAAATTCTCGATGCACCTTACACACCCACAAAGATCTGTGTAACCTAAAATACTCCTTAAAAGACAATCATGCTATCATTGTGCACTATCAAATTCTATGCTTCATACATCTAGTCTCCATTCCCAAAGAGTTGTGACATCAATAGAGGGGTTGTGTATTAAAGTTTGTAGGTGTGCAAATACCAGCAAGATTGATTGTCAGATTGGGATCGTACTTCATATTAATTTGGTGGAACTATATGTGGTTGGACTATAAGGAAGCAAAGGTGCGTGGAATCACTTCCTACGCTAATCTTGAGAGGATGATTATGCAAATTCAACTAACTATTATAGAGATTTCAATGGGCAAATAAACATGCATAAATGAAATATCACAATAAACACATAACACAGTAATTACCATGGGGAAACCCTTCCGGGAGAAAAACCCCACCCTCCAAAACCCGCACAAGGTATTATCAAATCAAGGAGATTACAATACACTTGCAATGCAAGTTCTTACAGGAGCGCATCACCACAACTCGAACTCAGACTCGGAGAGACTCCTTCTAGCACCCAGTCTTGCAAACTAAACTCGATGATTCAAACACCTCCCCAAGCCCTCCTTTTATAGTGATTTACAA
The DNA here is from genome assembly GCA_007258455.2 of Sequoia sempervirens. Classification (NCBI taxonomy): domain Eukaryota; kingdom Viridiplantae; phylum Streptophyta; class Pinopsida; order Cupressales; family Cupressaceae; genus Sequoia; species Sequoia sempervirens. The sequence continues at coordinate 24,549 of VDFB02259780.1, read as the reverse complement.
CCTGGAAACCATTTGTGGTTTTACAAAACCATGGGCAAAACAACCATGCCACATGTTACCCACTTGTCATTTGTAACTCCAAGATGGAAAAAAAACCAAGTTAAAATAGCATTTTCGTCCATAATTTTGTCCTCTAGTTTAAACCCCCATAAAAGTTATACAATGAGTTGTTTATACTCTAAAAATAGCTCTCCTATATTCTACTAGGGACAAGGCACATTTTTTAACAACTCATACACCTTTTTCCAACACATAAACATGTGGAGAATTACCACAAACAAATTCTAGAATTTTCTGGAAAAAGCTTGCAAGGTTGAGACACAATTCTCAACGTTCTCCCACTTGTCGAACACCTTGCAAGAGTCAGGGGATCCAAAGTGTGATGGACTTAATTGCTAGGGGCCGAGATCCCCATAGACTCTAAACACCATCTGAATTTCTCTATGCTCACGGGCTTAGTTAATGCATCAACAACATTCACCAAAGTCTCCACCTTCTCCAGCTTCACCTTGCCATCCTCGACCATATCTCTTACAAAATGATATTGTACATCAATGTGCTTGGTCCTGGCATGAAATGTCGGGTTCTTCGCTAGGCAGATTGCACTCTGACTATCACTATAAAATTTTCACTGCACCTTGTTTGAACTCTATATCTAAACACAATCTCTTTAGCCAGACGGCTTCCTTGTAGGCATGAGTAGCTGCCATATACTCTGCCTCTGTAGTGGAAAAAGTGACCACAGCTTGTCACTTGCTCATCCAACTGATTGCACCACTGAATAATGTAAACACATATGCACTGGTGGATCTTCTTTTATCAATATCACCGGCCCAGTCTGAATCCACGTAGCCTTGAATATCCAAGGAATGCTCTTTCCTATCCCATGGAAACATATAGAGTACTATGAGGTACCCCACAAGTATCTGAAAACTCTTTTTACTGCATCCCAATGTGATCTTCCTAGATTAGACATGTAATGGGAAAGTACTCCCATAGCTTGGGCAATGTCTGGTCTTGTACAGACCATAGCATACATCAAACTTCCAACAACACTCTGATATGGTACTCGACTCATCTCTTCCATCTCCAATGGGGATGTAGGACACTGTGAGCTAGAAAGCTTTGTTCCCATAGTAACAGGAACACTCAATGGTCTGGAATCTTGCATATTGAATCTTCTCAGAATAGTACCAACATACTTACTCTGGCCTAGCCAAAGCTTTCTATTTTTCCTATCTCTTATAATCTCCATTCCTAGAATATGCCTTGTTGTACCAAGATCTTTCATTTCAAACTTTGTTGAGAGCTGAGATTTTAATTCTGCAATCAAACGTTTTCCTTTTCCAATAAACAACATATCATCGACATACAAGGCAATAACCAGGAAATAATCACCATCAGACTTGTAATATATACAGTGATCAGATTTAGATCGCACAAATCCCAAACTCAAAACATATGTATCAAACTTCTGGTACCACATCCTAGGACTTTGTTTTAAACCATACAAGGATTTCTTCAACTTACAAACCAAATGACTTTTACCTTTCACCACAAAGTGCTCTAGTTGTGTCAGATAAATTTCTTCCTCCAAATCTCCATGAAGGAAATTTGTTTTCACATCCATCTGCTCAACCTCTAGATCATAAGCAGCTGCAATAGAAAGTAAAAATCGAACAGATGCCATTTTTACTACATGAGAAAAAATTTCACCATAATCAACTCTTGCAACCTGGGAGTAACCTTTTGCAACCAAACGTGCTTTATACTTCTCAATGCTTCCATTTAAACCCATCTTCCTTTTGAACACCCATTTACAACCAACAGGCTTTTGTCCTTTAGGCAATGGTACAAGGTCCCATGTGCCATTCTTCTTAAGAGTTGCCATCTCTTCTTCCATGGATATTTTCCAGGACTCTGAATCATTCATACCAAGAGCCTCCTCTATAGATCTCGGTTCATCAATATTAGCATTCAAAGCAAATATACACCTCCAATCATCAGGAGAATAACCATACCTTTCTAGTGATTTCCTCTGTCTACTAGACCTTTGAAAAAGATCTGGTTCAGGTTCAAGTTCCCCCTCTTCCTCTAATGTTTCAGAACTTGTAGAGCTCTCCTCAACATCTTGTCTTTCTAAGGGACTCAATTCAACTTTCTCAGGTGTAGCAGGTAGTTGAATCACATCTTTCTTTTCTTCCATCTATTTTGGCTGCACTATAACAGAAGAAGGCTTAGTTTCTCTAAAAATAACACTTCTGGAATAAAATACCTTTTGTGCAACAGGATCCCAAAGCTTGTATCCTTTCACACCATAACTATATCCAATGAAGATACATTTGACAGCTTTGTTGTCCAATTTTGTCTGCTTCTCCTTTGGCACATGAGCATATGCCTCACAACCAAACACTCTCATATGTCTAAATGAAGGCTTATGGCCCGACCACGCTTCTATTGGCGTCTTATCAACAAGAGCTGATGTAGGAGACTTGTTTATCAGGTAGCAGGCAGTGGCAACAACTTCAGCATAGAAATTTTGTTCCAATCCAGCTCCACTCAGCATACTCCTAGCCTTCTCCATCAAGGTCCTGTTCATTCTTTTTGCAACTTCATTCTGCTATGGAGAATATAGAGTCATCTTCTCTCTTTTAATACCACAATCTTTACAAAATGTGTCAAAATCATTAGAGCAATATTCACCACCATTATCAGTTCTCAAAACACTTTATCTTCTTTCCAAAACCCATGTTTTCTACTGAAATCATCAATGAAAGAAACATAATAAACTGATCTACCAATAGAAGAAACATCAACTAGACCAAATACATCTGAATGGATAAGATCCAAAATACATGAAGACTTATGAGAACTCGAGTAAAACTGAATATGATTTTGTTTACCATAGATACAATGCTCACAAAAATCAAACTCAAGATTGCAGTCATTCAACCCATCAACAAGGTTTTTATTTTTCAAGGTCCGTAGACCCTTCTCACCTATGTGGCTAAGTCTTTGGTGCCATAACATGGTCTTCTCTATAGGTAACTTTGATTTAGTAGATAGAGCACCCTTGGGTACCCAAAAACCATGACCATCTATTGAAAGAGAAACCCTCTCCTTCTCCAACAAAGTAGTCATTTTCACAATCTTATCATAAGTACTATTGCACTCAACCGTGCATGCATCAAGCTAGTACAATGTACCCAATTTGCTTCCTCTTGCAATTACCATAGCACCTCTCACCATTTTCACACCTGCTTCAGAAAATTGTACAAGCACACCCGCATCTATTAGTTTGCTAATAGATAACAAATTTCTTGCTAGTCCTGGGATATGGAAGACACCATCAAATATTCTAATTATACCATCAGAAAATATCACATGAATAGTTCCACGACCAACAATATCAAGAACAGAGTTATCACCCAAATACACCTTACCATCATCAAAATTTTCATACTTACTAAACCAGTTTCTATTAGGATTCATGTGGAAAGATGCACCTAAGTCTATCAACCATGCATTGTCACCTGCATGAGTGGCCAAGGCTACAATGAAAGCATCTCCATCTTCCTTCTTGGACTTAGAATAAGAATCTTGCTTCTTCTTCTTCTTCTTCTTCTCCTCTTTGCAGTCCTTTCAGAAGTGTCCAGGTTTGCCACAATTCCAGAAAATTGCCTTGGACTTACCAGGAGATTTTGATCTCCCCTTATTCTTGGACTTAGAACGGCCATGCTACTTTTCGTTCTTGCCTCTTTCTTTTGGTCTTCCTTGAACACTCAAAGCCTCTTTGGCATTTAGAAAGACCTTCCTTATCATCTCCTCAGAAAGTAGAGAACCAACAATGTCCTCCATCTTCAAGACAACTGAAGTGCTCCCTATGGCCATCATAAGGCTATCCCATGAGTCTGGCAATGAACACAACAAAGTTTGGCACCTTTCTTCTTCATCCATCTTAACCCCAACTGAGGTCAACTGAGTCACCAACATATTGAATGTTTCAAGATGCTCAGAAATTCATCCACCTTCTTCCATTCTCAAGGAATACAACTTCTTCCTCAAGAAAATATTATTCACAAGTGATTTTGCTTGGTAGATCTCACTTAGCTTCTTCCAAAGCTTCTTTGTAGTAGATTCTTCATGGACATTAATCAGAATTGAATCTGCAAGACACAATCTGATGAGACCTTTAGCTTTTCTATCAGTCACATCATATTGCGCAACTAAAGTTGGATCTGTGGGCCTCAGTGTATTCTCATCCACCACATCCCATAGATCTCGATCAATTAAGAGATCTTCCATATTTAGATTCCACATCTCAAAGTTTGTGCTAGAAAAATTTTCTTCATCAATCCTCCCCAATATGCTTGCCATCTTTGCAATCCTGCAATAAAGAAATGAAAACATCTGCACAATCTCCCACTCAAACCTTAATTAGCACAAAAAACCTTGTACCCAACAAATAGAACCAAAACTGGCCAGGCTCTGATACCACTTGTAAGGAAGCAAAGGTGTGTGGAATCGCTTCCTATGCTAATCTTGAGAGGATGATTATGCAAATTCAACTAACTATTACAGAGATTTCAATGGACAAATAAACATGCATAAATGAAATATCACAATAAATACATAACATAGTAATTACCATGGGGAAACCCATTTGGGAGAAAAACCCCACCCTCCAAAACCTGCACAATGTATTATCAAATCAAGGAGATTACAATACACTTGCAATGCAAGTTCTTATAGGAGCTCATCACCACAACTCAAACTTGGACTTGGAGAGACTCCTTCTAGCACCCAGTCTTGCAAACTGAACTCGATGATTCAAACACCTCCCCAAGCCCTCCTTTTATAGTGATTTACAACTTGGAAACCATTTGTGGTTTTACAAAACCATGGGCCAAAACCATGGGAAAAACAACCATTCCACATGTTACCCACTTGTCATTTGTAACTCCAAGATGGAAAAACAACCAAGTTAAAATAGCATTTTCTTCCATAATTTTGTCCTCTAGTTTAGACCCCCATAAAAGTTATACAATGAGTTGCTATACTCTAAAAATAGCCCTCCTATATTCTACTAGGGACAAGGCACATTTTTTAACAACTCATACACCTTTTTCCAACACATAAACATGTGGAGAATTACCACAAACAAATTCTAAAATTTTCTGGAAAAAGCTTGCAAGGTTGAGATACAATTCTCAACATGGACAAGGCATGAAAAGCCTTGCTATACATTATACACAATATCTAAGGAATCAACATTTCTTACAGTATTGTGCCAGTCAACAAACATTGCCATGCATAATATGTGGTCTATTGGAATCATTAGGCCTATGGATGTAGATATTTAGAATTGGATGAGTCTGTTTATATCCCTATAATATTATTAATTGTATTGAGCATTACCTTAGAAACAATTTAAGTATCATTCTCTAAATTATTTGTGTAATTGTTCCTTGTTATGAACTGTGATTCCAATCACTCTTCTAAATTATAACTAGAGATTTGGTTGTGCAAGTTTCATGGCTAACCAATTATGTGGAGTCACTTTAGGTGATGTTGCTGCAAATCTAGCATCAATCTCTGCATGCATTTCAAAACATGCGAACATCAACTGTGAGACAATGTGACACCAACTTGATGTATGAACCCTCCCCTGTGGGAGCCCGCCAGTGTATTTTTTTGTCCATTGTCCTGAATATTGTTCCATGATGTATATTGTCGAATAAATGAGAGAATTTCTGAAAGGGAACTAAGTTTAGGCTCCATGTTCACAGTCTATCCACATTGACAATGTCATATAAAAAAACTGTAATTTAGCATACAAATTGTAAATGTGGATTGCAATAGCAGACTGATTTTTAACCCAACACAGCCTAACTAAATATTGTTACTTGTTAGTGAAATTAAAGAAAATGCCAAAGTAAACATGAATGCAGAATGTATAACATATTATAAACAATGCTACCAGATGCTAAACCAAATATATGCTTCAATTCAAAAATAACATATTCACTGGAACAATCAAGTGAATATGTTGTTTTACATAGCATAAAGAATGTTACCAGATTCTAAACCAAATATATGCTACAAACTACAACGAAAGATTAGTTCAGTGGGACACCATTGTAGCAATCTGTTTGAATGCTAATAACTATCATGCGTTACAATGTTAAAAATTTAGTACTAGTACTTGTTGATATGTTACTTTTTAGTGATAGTTAGGTTTCCTTTTTGTGATATTTAAGTTAGTTAGGTTGGTTTACCACATCTAACCTATAGATTTATGTGAAGGAAGAAATTCCATCAAAAGATGGAGAGTCCATTAACTAAATACCTTACTTAGCATGTCCTCTGTTTTCTTCCTCATGATTAAATCTGTGAACACTGAAGTTCCAGAATCCAACAAGAGCAAGATGGGAAAGGTACTACCATAGAGCTCATTGTCGGCTACTTGTCCTTGTATTTCTCAGGGCATCTTGAAACATAGAGGCCATTACTGAGCTGGTGGGCTAAAACCCTAAGACTGTTGTTTGAGGCCATTGATAGATTTCTCTTGCACAGATCTTTATTGTATAGGTTTTTTGGTGTTTTTTGAAATCTATTGCAAGGAAAAAACTATGCTTTATTCTAGTTTGCATGAAATGCAAAATCTATTACCTCATCTCTGCATTGATTTCTACTTAACTTCAACAAAATTCTTCCTCTGTGTTAGAAATCAATTTTCTCCTGACAGTGTAATTCCAACTATAGTCGGCTCCTGATGTTGTGTTCTCAACTCCTGAAGGCTCCTGATGCATTCACTTTTTTTCCTGTAGTCACATGGAACATTCCTCTTTTTGACTAGTAGCATTTTTATTGATTTTATTTTTCACAGGATTTTTACTTTTAGAAGACTATATTTAAATCTGGGCATTTTATATTTAAAAGTCTTTAATGTGTTTTTTGTAAAATGTGTGGTAAAAATATTTTTACTAGACTTGAAAGTCAAGTTACTAAAAAAGTAACTTAAAACATTTATTTCTTTTTTACTTGGGAGTCAAGTTTTCATTGTAAGATACTTTTATGTAAGAAGTTTTATTTTTATTTTTTAAGAGAAGAAAGATGAAGAGAAATAGGTGGAGTGAAAATCAAGCTTTTGAAGAATGCTATGTAGAGCAAGTTTGAACAGCAGTCTATAGAATCTGAAATATTTTGAATGAAGAAATATAATATCTATCTTTATGGGTTTATTTTATATGTTCTAAATTTTTGTTTTATTCAGTGATTAAAATTTTGAGTTGAGTTGTTTTAGTTTTATGTCTTCTCCCCAGCCTTTGGCCCTCATCTGGTATCAAATCCAAAGGAACCTTTATTTTTCTATTCTGTTTGAATCCATGGCCTTGATTTCTGGTGCATCCTTGTCCAGTTTGCAAACCCCTATTTTTACAGGAAAGAATTATGAGTATTGGTCTTTAACTATGAAAGCCTTGTTTCGATCTCAAGATATCTGAGAAATTGTTGAGAATGATTATGTGGAACTAGAAGACCAAGCAACATACAATGCATTCACACAATTTGAGAAAGATGCCTTGAAAGAATAGAGGAAGAAGGATAGTAAAGCATTATTTTATATCCACCAAGAAATGCATGAAAGCATATTCCCAAGAGTAGTAGCAACAAAGCAACCCAAGGAGGCATGGGATACACTTCAACTTGCTTACCAAGGTATGGACAAAAGTAAGGACTGCTAAGTTACAGATTCTTAGAAGATATTTTGAAAACAATTCAATGAAAAAATGATATTCGGTAGAAACTTTCTTTACTCATGTTATTGGCATAACTAATCAAATTAAATCACATGGAGAGGCCATATAGGATAGGAAAATTGTTGAGAAATTTATTAGAATTCCTCCCAAATTTGATTCTCTAGTTGTGACTTTGGAGGAAAATAAAGATTTGAGTTAGTTTAGTGTTGATGAGCTTCATGCTTCTCTTATCAATCATGAATCTAGACTAAATAGGTCAAATATGTCATTGGAAAATGCTTTTCCATCTCAATCATCTATTCTCATGGAAGAGGACAACAAAGATTCATTCCTAGAGGTAGAGGGAGAAATTCACCTAGAGGTGGATGTAATAACAACTTTACAAATAGTGCTGGTAGAGGTCAAAATCAAAATTAAGTCACCTAAGTGGCCAAAGATTGGATAAATCACATGTTCAATTAAATTATTGTAAGAAGTTTGGACATTATGCAAATGAATGCAAGAAAAAATAGTATGATCACCGCAAGCAAGGTCAAAATCAGTCAAGTAGCAGCGTCCAAACAAGCACTATGTTCATTGCATACACTAAAATTGTTGAAGCAATTCCTACTAATTCTCCTGTTGAGTGTAATGTAGTCCAAGAAAGCCCGAGTGATATTTGGTATTTAGATTCTGGGTGTAGTAATCACATGACTAGTAATGCACATTTGTTTTCTAATTTAGATAAATCAATTCAAACTGAAGTCACACTTGGTATTTAGATTTTGGGTGTAGTAATCACATGACTAGTAATGCATATTTGTTTTCTAATTTAGACAAATCAGTTCAAACTGAAGTCACACTTGGCAATGACAACAAGGTTACAGTTTTAGGAAAAGAAGCAGTTGATATTCTAACCAAAGAGGGGGAGCAGAAAATATGCCTAATGTATATTATGTTGCTAGCCTAAAGCATAATTTAATGAGCATTGGTCAATTGGTACAAAAGGGATTTAGAGTGTATTTAGAAAATAATGAGTGTGTGATTTTGGATAGATTCCCAAGCAATTTGGTTATTGCCAAAGTGCAAATGACTAGCAACTATATGTTTCCTTTGAGAATAAGACCAGTTATGAAGCAGACCATAGCCAAATTTGTTCATGATACAAATAATGTGAATTCTGGAGCAGCATTTAAGGTATAAAATACAGACACAAAAATTGAAACAACATTTCAATCAATTGTTTTAGATGAGCCTTGGTTATGGAATTTTAGATTTGGACATTTTAATTTTGGAGGGATGAAGGTATTACACAAGAAGAATATGGTGAAAGGCTTACCATTAATTGAAAAACCAAAAAGAATTTGTGAAGGTTGCATTTTGGGTAAACAACATAGAGAGTCTTTCTTGATTGGAAAATCAAATAGAGCAAGAGCACCACTTGAGATTGTGCATTCAGATATTTGTGGACAAATGCAAACACCATCCATAGGAGGCTACACTTATTTTCTTACCTTCATTGATGATTTCACATGAAAAACTTGGGTCTACTTTCTAAAACATAAATTTGGTGCATTTTCTTATTTTCAGCAGTTCAAGGCACTTGTGGAGAAGCAGAGTGGCCATTATATCAAGGTCTTAAAAAAAATAGAGGTGGAGAATATGTTTCTATGATTTTATGAATTTTTGTAAAGCACATGCAATATACAAGCAATTGATATCCCATTATACACCTCAGCAAAATGGTGTGGTGTGTAAAAAATGGACACAAAAATAAAAATAAAATAAAACAGTAATAATAAACTGATAAAATAGGGAAAAATAAATTTGGATAAATCATAAATATATTTTATTTATCATGAATGCATTACACTCAATCCAGATGCTATCTACAGTAGTTTTCCGCAATCTCATAAATAGCTAAAAATATTTGAAGACTGGAAGCTTCTTTCTTTCTAGAAAACTCTAGAATTTGGAAACTTCTTTTTTACAACAGCTCTAGGAATATTCTAGCTTATGGAAGACTTTAAAAATATTTTATTATTTTCTAGACAATCTTAATTATTCCTAACATCCCCCCTTAATATTGGCTAGAAGAATACAAAGAAAATACAAAAGAGAGGGGAACATTATATTTCTATCCCTCCTTAATGTTCACCTCAATCATGCCCAACATACCCCATATTTTAGAAATTTGGCCTCAAGCATACTCTTAGTAAATATATCTATTGCTTGGTCTTCACTTGGAAAAAATTGGAGATTAACAAAATTTGTTTCAACAAGATCTCGGATATAGTGAAAATCAATCTCAATGTGCTTTGTTTTAGCATGGAAAACAGGATTGTTTGCAACTTGTATAACACTTTGATTATCACAATACAAAGTAGTAGCTGAACTTTGTGCCAAATGAAGCTCAAATAAAATATTTTGAATCCAAACTGCATCCTTTCCTTCTTCTTTTGCTGCTCTATATTTTGCTTCACAAGAGGACAATGATGTAGTTGTTTGATTTTTGCTACTCCAAGTAATAGGACCTAACCCAAGCTAAAAAATATAACCACTAGTAGATTTCCTATCATCTATATCACCTCCCCAATCTAAATTTGTAAATCCAATCAAAGAAACTAGGGACTCATAACTATAATGTATGCCATAATGAATGGTTCCATGAATGTATCACAAAATCCTCTTGGCATCCAACCAATGACTTTCTTTTGGTTCTTGCATAAATCTAGATACAATGTTGATTGCAAAATAAATGTTTGGTCTAGAATGAGTTAGATAAACCAAGCTACCTACAAGCTATCTATATAAAGTAGCATCTACCTTCTTAGAGGTACATTCCTTAGTAAGCTTAACTCCAAATTGGAAAGGAGTAGAGGCTAACTTGCAATCAAGCATTTAAATTTTTTCTAAAAGATCCAAAGCATTTTTTTTTTAGACATAAACAACCCATCATGAAGCATACTAATTTGCAAGCCAAGAAAATAATTTAGTTCACCCAAATCAGTCATATGAAATGCCCCTTTAAGATTTGATTTCAAATAATTAATTAACCCAATATTTGGTCCAGCTATAAGTAAATCATCCACATAAATTGCAACAAGAATAATTTCATTTTGCACTCTTTTCACATAAAGATTGGGATTTGTTTTACATTTTTTAAACTCTTGAAGCTGAAAATACCTATCAACCTTCTCATTCCATGCTCTTGGTGTTTTTTTAAGCCCATAAAGTGACTTCTTTAATTTACAAACAAGATTAGGATGTTGCTAATCTACAAAACCTAGTGGTTGATCCATATATATATTTCTTCATATAAATCTCCATTTAAGAAATCATTTTTGACATCCATTTGATGAACATGCCACCCAAGACTTGTAGCCAATGAAAGAATAATTTTAACTGTATTCATTTTAATGAAAAGAGAAAATGTTTCTTCATAATGAACACCCTCTTTTTGATTGAATCCCTTAGCAACCAATCTAGCTTTAAATTTTTCTATAGCACCATCTGATTTAAATTTTTTGTTATAAACTCATTTGCAACCAATCACATTCTTACCTTTGGGAAGTGGCACAAGTTCCCAAGTTTTATTTTTCACCAAAGAATGATATTCTTCTTTCATAGCTTGCTCCCATTATTTCTTCCCTCTAGCTTCCTCATATGATCTTGGGTCATTTACTTGTAATACTTTGGACATGAGAGCACTAACATTCCTTCCTTGAATCTTTGAGCCTTTCCTATATATTTCTTCAACACTCCTTGTCTTTTGTCTAGCTGAAAAGTCATCTTCTTCATCATCACTACCTACAGAAAGAGGTTTCTCACAAGAATTAGTTGTTTCATTAGTTCACACTTCATCTTCATTGATATAGGGAGCATTGGTTGTTGTAGAGTTAGAAGAAGTGGCTGGAAGTTGTGAATGTTCATCAAACTTTACATCTCTACTCACAAAGATTTTTTTTTGTTGTCAAATCATATAACCTATAAGCCTTTGATTCTTCATTGTAACCCATAAACAAACACTTGTGACTCTTTGGTTCTAACTTGTGTCTCTTTTCATCAAGAATGTGTGCCCAAGCAATACACCCAAATAATTTAAAATACCCAATGTGAGGTTTCCTACCACTCCATGCTTCTTTAGGGGTGATATTTGTGAGAGATTTGTTGGGGATTATATTTACAATATGTGTAGCACAAAAAATATCCAAACCCCAAAATTTATCATGTAAATTTTTAGAATGCAACATACAACCGGTCATTTCTAAAAGAGTTATATTCATTCGTTTAGCCACTCCATTTTGTTGAGGGGTATATGGAGTTGTTTTTTGCACTTTAATACCACAACCTTCACAAAATGATTCAAATGCATAATTATAATATTCACCCCCATTATCTATCCTTAAGAATTTAATTCTTTTCTCACTTTTATTTTCAACTAATGCCTTAAACTTTTGAAAAACTTCAAATACTTCATTTTTCCTTTCAATAAAATAAACCCATACTCTCCTATTGTAATTATCAATAAAAGTGAGAAGGTACCTGGCACCTGAAAGTGAAGGATAGTCTGGTTCACATAAATCACTATGAATGAGTTGCAACGGATGATTAGCTCTCCATGCTTTACCTAAATCAAAAGGATCTTGATGATGTTTTCCTAACACACATCCTTCACAAACACCTTTAAAAGCTGAAATTTTTGTTAATCCTCTAACCATATCCATTCTAATCATGTCTTGTAATTTTCTATAATTTATATGTCCAATTCTAGCATGCCAATGTTTTGACATCTAATCAGTTTGAGCAATAAAATCATGAGAGAGTTATATTCATCATCAACAAACCCCGCAAATTTAAATAGACTCTCTTCATGATCAACTCTACCAATAGCAATTACATTGATTGGGTCTTTTCTATCTCTAACAATAACCTAATCAATAGTGACAACAAAATCATATCCAACTTGAACTATTTTATATACTGAAATAAGATTCACCCTTAATCCTTCAACTAGTAAAACATTTTTCAAAGACCCATTTGTTACATTAACAATCCTTGTTCCCAAAATTGGAAGTTTCATTTTATTGCCAATAGTAGTTTCTTGATCTAAATTCTTCCTTTCATAAAAATCAATAAAAAAATATCTATCCCTAGTCATGTGAGATGATTCCCCTGAATCTAAAATCCATTCTTTATTAGAATCTAAAGCAAAGTATTCCCCCTTAACACTAGATTTACTCTTGGGTGTAGCAATTACCTCCTCATTTGAATTCTCTTGCCTTTTTAAGGAGATGGCTACAAAGCTATGTTTATCCTTCTTTACATCCTTAAACCTTTCTTGCTTGGGCTTATATTGCTGCCTTTCATTGTCCCTCTTCTTCAAACAAAATTTCTCCATTTGATTCTCACTTCACAATACCTACAAATAATGGGTTTTTTTCCAACTTGCTTTTATATATTATCATTTCTAGGAAAATGGTTAGAACCTTCATTATTTCAAAAATTATTATTTCCTTTTCAATTCTTCTTTCCATCATTTCTAAAAAAATCACTTTTGGCTACATATGCATGATTCTTCTTAATATGTCATTCTTTAATAAGTTGAACTTCTTCATCTAAAATAGACTTGCAAAATTGATCAAAAGTTTGTTGGGGGGTATTGGGATTTAATTGAAGAACCCTTTTCCTTGATTCATTAAATACCTTGTATGGTTGGGGAAGCTTACTTTCAACCATTGCAATTAATTGAAAATATTTTTTTTGCATATTTAGCACCTATTTTCTTTGGCTGAGCATTTAAAAAAGTAACTTCATTGAAGTAATTAGACATTTTTCCAAAATCAGATAGATCTAAGTTCACCAATTTTTCTTCTATACTAAACATGCTAGCAATATGTGCATCTTTATAATATTTTTCTAAATTCTCCCATAGCTCTATTGGATTATCAACATCAACAAATCTTCTATTTAGATTAGGGCTCAAAGATTTACCAATAATACCTCTAGCTTTCTCCAACTTGCATTTCCACAACTCCTTTTCTCTATCATTTTGTTGAGGTTCCCCAATTTATTTATTCACTATCCTCCATAAATCCTTCTCTCTTAGAGCATTCTTGAATGTAATCTTCCAATCTGCAAAACCACTTCCATCAGAGATAGGAAAATATTCATTTGAAGAGCCCATGTTAGCAAGAAAATCAGCCTTCAAACAAATATCAATCTAGCAATATAGCAGCCCTACAAACAAATCACTCTAGCAATATATTTCTAGCCGAATCTCTAGTTGAACCTCTAGATGAATCTCTAGTTGAACCTCTAGATGAATCTCTAGCTGAATTTGGCTCTGATACCATGAAAAAAAAATACCTAGAAATAAAAATAAAATAAAATAGCAATAATAAATTGATAAAATAGGGAAAAACAAAGTTGGATAACTCATAAATATATTTTATTTATCATGAATGCATTACACTCAATCCATATGCTATCTACAGTAGTTGTCCACAATCTCATATATATAGCTAAAAATATTTGAAGACTAATAGCTTCTTGCTTTCTAGAAAACTCTAAAATTTGGAAACTTCTTTTTTTACAACAGCTCTAGGAATATTCTAGCTTATGGGAGACTCTAAAAATATTTTATTATTTTCTAGACAATCTTAATTATTCCTAACATGGTGGAGAGGAAGAACCAAACCATTATGGAGATGGCTCATAGTATGCTGGCAACCAAACATTTACCTAATGAATATTGGGTTGAGGCAATGGCAACTATTGTTTATATCATGAATATGTGTCCAATGAAAAGTGTGAAAAATAAGATACCTCAAGAAGCTTGGACAGGTATGAAGTATAGTGTTTCTCATCTTAAGGTATTTGGTTGTGCTGCATATGCACATGTTCCTGATGAGTTGAGGAAGAACTTAGATAACAAAGGACAAAAATGTATATTTGTTGGCTATTCTACAGATACAAAGGCATACAAGCTGTTTAATCCTATCACTAGGAAGGTTATAATCAGTTGTGATGTTCAATTTGTAGAAAATGAAGCATGGGATGGGAGTATAGAAAAAAGTGTAAATATTACAATTGTTGTTCCTCATGATGATATGGTAGATGAAGTGATTCCAACAAGTATAGCTCCAAAAAAACCTCCTTCCACTCCAAGGACAACACCATATTTAGTAGCTCAAGCTACAACTTCATTCACACCAAGAATATCCTCAAAGTTGTTGTCTACACCATCAGTACAATAGACACCACAATCAATTACAACAGTACCTACATCAGCTAGTATCATTGGAGCAACTCCATCTAGTACTCCAAATAGTTCTACATCTTCGGATCCAACATCAGCAAGCATGCTACCATGAAAAATAAGGAGTTTGAGTGAGTTGTATAATGATACAACAAATTCATTTTCATTTTTTGCTTTACTTTCTCATGTTGATGATCCTTTATCATTTGAAGAAGCTATTGGTGACGATAAATGGGCACAAGCCATGGATGAATAGATTGAGTCCATTGAAAAGAACCAAACATGGGAGTTGGTTGATCTGCTTGAAGGAAAAGATGCAATAAGTGTGAAATGGATCTATAAGACTAAACAAGATGTTGATGGAAAAGTTCAAAAGTGTAAAACAAGGTTAGTTGCAAGGGGTTTTAGTCAACAACCTAGAATAGATTTCAATGAAACATTTGCTCCTGTTGCACGAATGGACACAATTAGAACAATAGTGGCTATTGTTGCTCACAATAAGTGGGTTGTGTACCAAATGGATGTGAAATCAACATTTTTAAATGGATATTTAAATGAAGAAGTTTATGTGAAATAGCTAGAAGGCTATGAGATATCAAGTCATGAAAATAAAGTTTATAGGCTAAAGAAAGTACTTTATGGATTGAATCAATCTGTTAGAGCTTGGTACAACCATATTGATTCATATCTCATTCAAGATGGATTCCAAAGAAGCATTTGTGAGCCAACTTTGTACATTAAAGTAAATGAGCAAGGTAGCATTTTAATTGTGTGCTTGTATGTAGATGATTTAATATTTACTGGTGATCTTAGCATAGATGTTAAATTCAAAACAACAATGAAGAGTGAATTTGAAATGACTAACTTGGGACTTATGAAGTATTTTTTGAGCATTGAAGTCCATCGATCTAGTGCTAGTATATTTATTTCTTAATCCAAATATGCAAGAGAAATTTTAAAATGATTCAATATTGTGAAATGCAAGGCAGCCCCAACACCAATCATGGTGGGCTTGAAGTTAAGCAAGGAAGATGATGGACCATGTGTGGATCCTACATTATTTAAAAGGTTGGTAGGAAGTCTTATGTATTTGACAGCCACAAGGCCCGATATTATGTATGGTGTAAGCCTAATTTCAAGGTTTATGAAGTCTCCAAAAGAGTCTCATTGATAGGTAGGTAAAAAAATATTGAGGTATGTGAGTGGTACGAAAGAATTTGGTATACTGTATTCCACTTCAAATAACTTCAAGCTTGTTGGTTATACAAATAGTGATTATGGGGGAAGTATATATGATAGAAAAAGCCCATCAAGGAAAATTTTTCATCTTGGTACAGGTGTTATTTCATGGGCTTCATAGAAACAACCTATTGTGACTTTATCATCAACTAAAGTTGAGTATGTGGCAGCTACTAGTGCAACATGTCAAGTTGTTTGGATGTGTAGGATGTTGAAAGATTTAGTGCAAGATTAGAAGGAAGACACTACAATATTTTGTGATAATAATTACGTGATTTCTTTGTCTAAAAATCATGTTTTTTATAAGAGAACTAAGCATATAAATACCAGGTATCATTTCATCAAAGAGCTTGCCAACAATAAGGAGATTTGCTTAGAATTCTATAAGTCTAAAGATCAATTTGCATATTTTTTTACAAAACCTTTGGTGAAGAAGAAATTTCAATTTTTGTGAAGTTGTTTAGGAATGTTTGATCATGCAAATATACTCAATTGAAGTTTGATACAGTTTTTGTTCATCCCCTATAGTTGTAATTAAGGGAAAGTGTCAGAAATCAGTTTTGTCCTAATAGTGTAATTCCAACTATAGTTGGCTCTTGATGTTGTGTTCTTGACTCCTAAAGGCTCCTGATGTAGTTCACATTTTTTCCTATAGTCCCATGGAACATTCCTTTTTTTTACTAGCAACATTTTTAATGATTTTATTTTTCACAGCTTTTTACTTTTAGAGGACTATATTTAAGTCTAGGCATTTTATATTTAAAATTCTTTAACGTTTTTTTTGTAAAATGTGTGGTAAAAAGGTTTTTACTTGACTTGAAAGTCAAGTTACTAAAAAAGTAACTTAAAACATTTATTTCTCTTTTACTTGGGAGTCAAGTTTTCATAGTAGCCTATAGAATCTGAAATATTTTTAATGAAGAAATATAATATCTATCTTTATGGGTTTATTTAATGTGTTCTAAATTTCTATTTTATTCAGTGATTAAAATTTCTGAGTTGATTTGTTTTAGTTTTATGTCTTCTCCCTTTCCTCTAGCCCTCACTCTACTACTCTACAAAGAACAACAAAACCTATAACTCTATAGAAATTGCAAAAACCAACTTGAGGATGGCAGGTTGTCCCTAGGGTCCATCAAGTGTCCCTAAGATGTTAGGCTCTCTCTGGTTATTTTTATTTTTATAATTGAAGTAAGATAAAAAAAAAATAGATATTTCAAACCAAAAAAAAAGCATGTGCCGAAACTAGGGTCTTTCCATTTTTTTTGTTAAAGTAGTTATAAATTTAAAAAATAGTACTAGTTCTTCTAGATAAAGAAAAATTGTCCACCACAAGCTATGTTATCCTTCTGGCTCTTTGATTGCATTTCACCCCCTCCCAATTGTAAGGATTGTTATCATCTTTATCCAACAAACTTAGAAATGAATTTGGGTTGTGTAAACGTGCTTTGAATACCATTAGTCCCAGTACATTGTTATTCAGATCAACATCATAGTAGCAAATAGCAAAGAGTATTTCTATATAGAAATGAAAAAGGAAGTGGCTAGAAGAGTCAGAAGACCCTTATGCAATGTATATGAATCTTGTCTTCAAGCTCAAATATATCTAGGAAAAATGGAAAATCAAAAGCTAAAGAAAGATACATGTTTTCCCCATTTAGAAAACCCTAGCTAGCATGACTGCTCTACATTTTAGTTAACTAGGAAGTACAACCTAGGTAGTCACCACTTGCTCCATTGTGGGAAATAATTAGTGGATTTCTTGCTATCAAAAATCAAACATGATTAATGTAACTAATCAATTTATAAAAATTTTAAGGCCTTCTGCAAGTTGCTTGAAATCTTTGTAAGAAACTTGGAATAACAGAGAGACAAAAAACAACTAGAGGATAATGCAAATGATTCTATGTAGCTAGCCTGGGAGAACGACTGGAATTGTTGTGAGCATAGCAAGCTACATTAATAAAGAGGAATCTGATTAAGTACAAGGCACTAAAATACCAAGATAGATATATCCACAAAGATAAATTTTGTAATCTATCACAGAAATTATAAATTTTGTAATCTATCACATAGATTAGGCCTTAAAATAAAGCACAAATAACTCAAGGCATGGATTAGGTAAAATTGAAAGTATGAAGATGATGCACCTATTGCTTCTAATGTTGTTAGTAGAAAATTTGTGAGAAATCCATCCACTGCAAAATGTAGAAAGCATGATTTATTCTAGCATGCATGAAATGTAAAATGTGGAAGTACAAACAAGGCACATGAACCGCTTTTATAATGCCACACACTCAGCTCTAGTACCATGTGCCCTCTGGGGAAAAATGCATGAAACATTAGGAAGTGACCTGTTTAATACTTTCCCCTCTTCATTTGTATTGGATAGGATTTTTAATTTTGTTTAAATTCATAAATCTAAACCCTGGGGATATTAGGGGCTGGCCAGCAACAAGCCAAATAAATCTACAATTTTCATGCAAGAAACTAGTAAAAATCAAAGAGACTTTGGTTTAAGGCTTGCATAACTACCCACGTGATTCCTAATGTTTTAACTATGCAAATTTTCTTCATCGAAAACATAAGTCTCAACCTAAAAGGTAGGGACCAACAAGAGGATAATATTTTTTTTCGTATTGAAACAATGCAAAAAGAGTACAATAAGAATAAGGCAACACCAAGGTTTCCAAAATAAGAATTACATAGAAAACAACCAGATACACCACAAACCACTAGCAACAATAAGCTCAAGACATGGTAAAATACAAAATTACAAGACAACCATAAATTGGCTCAGGAAAAACATTCAGTTCTAAATTTAAGCAAACATTGTAGCTATACAAACATAGAGTCTTTTTCATGAAGTTGAAGCAATTGATACTTTATCTCATTCAAGTGGTTGCTGATTTTCACTTGTTCTTTGGGCACCCCCTACAATTGAGAGCACAACACAAAAATTTGAAATATAAAATTTGAGTAAAATTTTAGCATTTTCGCTTCCTGGTGCACATTATTCTTAGCAAAAACAACCAAACATCAAGTTTTCCAAATAATTAGTAAAATAGCATGTCTCATAGAATCAACAACAACATTTCTATGCAACCCAAAACCCAATAAGGCTTATTTCCATCTTAACTTATGCCTGAAGATAGCAGGAAGAAATCTAAAAATAACATTCCATTTCCTTTTAGTCCAAGCACAGTCTCAAAAAATATGTTTTAGACTTTCATTGTAATGACAAAAGGGGCATTTAATATATTGTACCATCATACATCTTAAACTGTCACCAATAGGTAACTTTGAGTGTAAAACTTTCCAGACCAAGATTTGAGCATTCACCAAGAGGATAATGTTCATATCACAAAGATGATTTGCATTTATCCTATAGTCCACTTCAAACAAATATATGAATAATTTTCTCCTTTTATAATAGAAAACAAAAAATATATATCAAATATAAACCACAAACAATTATAATATAAAGTCTTTCTCAAATAAATATATATTTTTTGTTTTACTTAAATTATCATAGAATGTTCATTAGTCATGCACAACCTTAATAGAATGATTCATCTCATAGAATTTTCATTAGTCATGCACAACCTTAATAGAATGATTCATCACTACTATATAAATTATGCTCTCTCAATATTTTCTATTCTTATTTAGGTTAGGTGCATCAATGAATTCTAAATTTATAAAAAAAATGCAACTTGTATAAGTTTTCATTACTAAGGTTGGGCTTCATCTTGTGGTTATATGGTGTAATTCTCTATAAAATATATAACAAACATAATGGAACCTTACACTTGATCAAATATAAAACATTGATGTGTAGTTTGAATGTTTAATTATTGTAAGTTATTTGATGTTCACTAACCTCACTCAAATTCATAATATTTATTTTGTTATTTCAAATGAATAAATTACTAGGTTATTTTTAGATTTATTGGATTATATGTAATTTAAGAGACATTACATGTCAATTATTTGTTAATAGTTAAATTGTCCATATAAAATTATAAATTTTAATGTAAAACGTTCACTTGAGTCTTAATTTTCCAATGCTATTCAACTAATATGAATTTTACTATATAGATTAGTTGAATATGTGTTGGAAAAGGATTGCACACAACAAAATATCATTGATAGGGTTATATTGCATGGTAGTAATATGCAATCAAATAGCTTTCTACTTTGATATTAATCAGTGATGTTGGGCTTCCTATGATTTAAATGGTGATTAGAAATCTTTTAGAATTGTGTAGCAATCTTAATTATTGATAATAAAAATAGTTAAAAGAAAATAATATAAATCTAAAATATCAATATGTTATTTATTGTTCATGGTAGGGTTGTGTTTGTGAAACCTAAGTAGAACCTTTGTGTAAAATAACTCAATAAATCTACATACAAAGTATTTTCATACATGATCTCTCCTAAAAATCTATTAATTAGTCTCTTGACCATATTTGAATCAAAATATAAGCCAAACTATCACAATATCTAATAAGAATATCCCTATTTAAATACCCTAAAACACATATGTAATAAACTAATATAATAAATAAACTATAATTTAATTTAATAGATAACAAAGCTTATACATTATACCATAAATTAAAAGAAACATAAAGTTTCACATAAGTCAAAAGAAACATAAAATTTCATATAATTATATCGATATATAAATAGGCTTACCTTTTAGTATATGAGCCAAGGAAAATGTTGGTAGGGAAGAACATGAGTACACTATACATGAATGAAATAACCTTGCCAACATTCATCGTTTTAATTTGTCATATAAATAGGCTTACCTATTAGTATATGAGCTAAGGCAAATGTTGGTAGGGAAAAACACAAGTGTACTATACATGTTCATGAAATAACTTATGATTCCAACATTCATTGTTTTAATTTTTTATTTATATTCATTTGACAACCTCCATGTAAATAGCTCCTTGGATCACCATAAGGGTCATCCCTTCCATGACCCTTTTCACCATCCACATCAACATGAATCTAGTCATTATATCTAATTATTGTAACATGTGGTCATTCATACATGAACCTAACATGAAAGTGGGTTTGACAAACTTTTTTTAGGTAAACCATTTTAAATTACAAGTACTAGAAATCATAATAAATCAAATTTACCTTTTGGCTCACTTTACCTTAGTTTTTACACTTTTCTTTGAGCTTTAAAATAATATAAGAATATTTTAAATGACCTATTAAACAAGAGTATATCAAACATTGAGATGAAATTGTAAAAAACAATTTACTAATATCAAAATCATAAAAATATCAATATATCCTAAATAAGATATATTGTTATATCCTTTGGGTTGAACGTTTTTGTTTTTCTATAATCAATTAAATGTATTTCTATTACTAAATAAGGGATTGAAGCCTATATTTCTTAGAATATTTTTTGAAAGCCTATAGATATCATATTTTAATTGACAACTTTTCTAAATAATATATATAGTAATATTTATATGATTGATACATGTATTATTTTAGAGAGAGTGTATATTTAGACATTAAATTTTAATTTATTACTCTTTTAAATAATATATATGTTAATGTTTTTTTTATTCATGAATATATGTATTATAGTAATTTATTTAAATCTTTATATATATAATATGTGTACCTATAAAGTCATATATATTCATTGGAATATATATATATATATATATATATTAATAATATTATCTTAATTCTACTTCTAATTCTAACCCTAGAATTAGATATAATATTATTATTACTTATATATGTACACAATTTCTAACCTTATTTTGGATTCTAATTATGACCATAAAATTATATATAAGCATAAGTAGCATTTTAATAATCTAATCCTAACTCTAATTTTAACCCTATCTATAATTCTAGAATTAAATATAATATTATTATTGCTTATATATGTACCCCATTTCTAACTCTAAGTTTAACCTTATTTCCAACCCTAGTTGTTGACCCTAATTTTAGATACAATATTACACTATAAAATTATTATTAGTTATATAAAAATTATATATTTTAATTAACATCCAACATATTGTAGTTATGGAAATTATTAGTATGTGTATTAAAAACTCTATATTTAATGTTACTAGATTACTTATTTACCAAATCTAGACTCTTAAAATTCAAATAGGACATATATCAAATTGTGCAACTATAGGTTACTATATTACCCCTCCCTAATATGGTTCTCTTAGAAATTTGTGATTCAAATAATAATTCATTGAAATGATTTTTGGGATGCTAGATGTAATTTGATTGGGATGGGTTGTCTACCTTGGATCTATATGAATAAAGTTGGACTTAAATTATATATTCTCATTATTACAATTTCTACAAAGTCCATAAGTTAATTTTTATAATTAGGTACTATCATATAAAGGAAATATATAATCATTATGAAAATTATTTAATAGATACATATAAATAACAATATTAATATGTCTAGTTGTGGAAGGTATGATGGAAATTTATCCTTCTGCTAGAGGATTTTTTGTTATTGGTTTTAGCTCTTCTGAAGATAGATAGGTTATTTCTAGAAATTGGTCTCCGGTGGTGGAAGGTATGATGGAAATTTATCCCTCCACTAGAGGATTTTTGTTATTTGTTTAAGCTCTTTTGAAGATAGATAGGTTGTTTGAGATCATGGGTTGTGGGAATGGGATTCTCACCCATTGTCCCTGAGGCCTTGGGTCCATTCCTTCAACCCTCTAAAGGAACCTATTGATGTAATGCCCGTTTGGGTAAGATTGCCATATCTTCCCTTACAATTATGGATCTCCTCTGCTTTTGAGGGCATTTGTAATGCTCTTGGTAGGTTTTTAAAAGTGGATCATGCCTCCAAGAATTTTACTCATACCTCCTTTGCTAGGATTTTGGTGGAGGCAGATTTATCTCAGGATTTACCTAGAGAGGTCTAGTGCTTGAGGTTAATGGTTGGTCCTGGTCTTAGCTTGTGGATTACGAAGGTTTCCCCTTGCACTGTAGAGTTTGTTTTGTTATTGGACACTTCACTTGTGATTTTCCTAATGGCTATTGTCATGTTTCTTCTTCCACCTAGTGGAAGAATGCTCACAGGGAACATACGATTGTTTACCCTGATACAAACTATGCCTTTGATAGTGAGGCTTTAGAACCTCCATCTATGGCTCAAACAAATAAGTCTGCTACTAAAGTTATTTTTTCTCTAGTGGATTATATTGCTCTAGTTCAAAATAAGGATGTTCCATCTACTATGTGTGCTACCTCCTCTAAGGCCCCTACCTCTTTGACTCTTGTTGTTGATGGTGTTGTCTCTCTGGTGGCTTCTATAGTTCCAGTTCAACACTTGGTTGTTCCCTCTGTGGTGAGTGATGCCTCCCTTAAGGCTCCATCTAATTTTGTTTCTAATTTAGTTTTTGATACTCCCTGGACGGTTGTGCAAAGGAAAAAGAAATGTAATCCTATAAAAACCTCAGATGGGTTTCCTTTGAAGGAAAATTTGTTGGGCTCAAGCTCTAGTGCTTAAATTGTTTCTTTATTTTTGGATTTCTCTGTTTTGTTTGGTCCTAGTGGCTCTATTCTTGCTACTATTTTTTTTTATCCTATTGTTCTTGACCAGTTGTTGTGTTTGGCTAGTCTATTTTATCGAGTTGTTCTACCCAATTATATGCTTTGATTTGTAATATCCTTTGTTGAAAAAGGGATCAGGGCCCTTTCAAAATCCCCGCTTACTTAATCAAAAAAAATATTAATATTTAATATATTATATGATGCACCAAAATTACATGTTAATACATGTCTATAGGCCATGTGCACTAAACAATGGTCAAAAAAAGTTAATTTAAAGGGGGTGTTTGATTACATGATGTAGGGGAAACTAAGTAGACCAAATAGATATGGATTGATAGTAGAGATAGAATCCACTAAGTAAATATTAAAGATGATTTATTGGTTAACAATCTTAATTAGAGTGGAGAAGTGGAAGTATGATACAATTAATAAAGCATATATCTATGGAAAAAACACTAATTAATGATTTAGATACAAGATGGAAAAATATATTTATGAAGAGTGGTGCTATCACAATAGTGGTTTACACTTTCTGGGAGATCCTAATTTTTGCTAAAATCACATATTTTTAGAAAATATAATGATTTAAGCCTTGAAAAGTTTCATTTAAAATATTTCAATTGAATAGGTTTTGATCAAACCACCTTATACCAAGCCCCCTTGGATAGAACTCCACTAGTTTTAAACCATACCTATAACAAAGTCTCCTTTACACCTATCAAA